>DWDW01001224.1:0-12080 GCA_018245635.1 Mimoniades versicolor eupheme
GGGTTCTCTTCTGCGGATTTTCAGCTGTTTGCTTCATTACAGCTGCGTACAGCCACTTCTGCCTGCCCGAAACCAAGGGCCTAACTGTTGACACGATTCAGCTACGGTACTTAGGCAAAAGAAGACGGACAATATTCTCTAAAATTTAAAATTAAATGTATTTAATGTCATGAAAGGGTATGACTTTGATGAGTCTGATCTGGAGTAAATGCTCTTGCGAGCGCTAATAGCTTTATAAGCAGTAATTACCAATAAGATCAACAAAATGCAACAAATTTCACGTAGTATCATTCTTGAAAACTACAATTAGTCTCATCTTAAAGCTGCAAGCCGCATTACTTGACTGCATATATTGAATTTATTATTTAATTTAATCATGTTAGGTCAAATCGCTAAATCAAGTAACGGTATTCAGTGAAATAAACAGTAAAAATATTGCTTTATTTGGCTTTTGTCTACCGCCTGTGGGGCGTCCGAAGCCAATGGATGATACGATAACTTTAACAATGTACATATGTTATTTAAATGTCTGCCTTTTTGTATAAATATAATTGTAATTTAAAAGTATAAGATTGTTGCATTCATTGTTTTAATTACCCTTAGACACACTCTACGTGATTCAAGTAACTACCAAACCATCTAACACTATTAGTGTTTTGTCAGTCTTATTGCAAGATCGGAACTGTGCAAATGTTGCTGTTTAGCAGCTGATGTAAGACGAGAGCTGGTGCGATTGTTAGCAAAGGTTTATGTTTGGAAACCTCCGAACACGGTCCGATACGTGACTTGTGATCACGAGAGTAAACGATACCGTGTATGAGTACATACATTCATAACCTTTCATACGTGTACACCGTTGTTCTACAAAGGGTGTACTCGGGAAATTCTAAGCTGTGCTGTTTTTCTAAAGATTATTTTCATTACCATTAAATTATGTCACAGCTATTTTATCCTTTGAACTACACATAATTTTAGTATTAATTATTGTTTAATATTATTAATTAATAATTAATTTAAGTAGAAAAAAGACACGCTTGTGTTTTGGTGGCATTGAAACGCACTCTATTGGTGTCACCCCAATCGGAGACAAACTTAAGGGTACGATTCAATCGTTTAACCATGGCCTCTCTCTCGATTTGGATTTCGTGTTTACTGGCTCCCGCAGAGGCGTTGTAACTTTCCACAACAGTGCTGTCGTCTGCGTATCCCAATATACCGGGTATGAGGAGATCATTAATATGCAGCAGAAACAACGTTGCGGAAAGGACTGACCCTTGGGGAACACCGGTATTAATTGTATGGTTCTTGGAAGTGCAACCATTTACAACAACATGGATAAATCGATCCCTCAAGAAGTCAGCAATCCACCTGCGAAGGCCAGCACAAATCTCGTATGAGGGTAACTTGCTTAGAAGGCCGTCGCGCCAAACTCTGTCGAAAGCCTTTGAGATATCAAGAGACACGGCAAGAGCTTCACCGTGTCTCTCGATTGCCATGCCCAATATATGTGTAGCGTACACGAGAAGGTCACCAGTAGATCGGTTATTGCGAAACCCATATTGCCGATCGCTGAGAAGGTCATTGCTCTCGAGGTATGCTAGTAACTTGGCATTAAGGACTCGCTCCATTACTTTACAAATGATGGAGGTAATAGCTATAGGTCGATAATTAGCAGGGTCGGCACGACTGCCTTTCTTTGGCACAGGTTGGACATTGGCAAGCTTCCATGTCTCTGGCACTTTGCCGGTTTCCAGGGAGAGGCGGAACAAACGTGTAAAAATGGGAGCTAGTTCGGGAGCACAACTTTTCAGTACAATAGCTGGTATTCCATCAGGTCCACTAGCTTTATTCACATCTAGAGCACGCAAAGCTCTAAGTACCTCTTTTTGGTAGATTCGTATATCAGGCATATCGCAGCTTGTATGAGGTAGGGATGGCGGAGGTTGGTTGGTTATATCCAGATACGAATTTTCCGCAAATAAGATGGCGAGGAGGTTTGCTTTTTCCTCAGCGCTGTGAGCTAATGAACCATCAGGCCGAAGCAATGGCGGCAACGACGGCCGAGCAAAGTTCGCCTCGATCGACTTGGCGAGGGACCAGAATGCTTTACTACCCGATGGATATGAAGCCAACTTGGCACCTATTCGGCCAACGTGATCGATGCGAGCTTTGCGAAGCGCCCTTTTGTAGGACTTGGTTGCTCTATTGTATTCCTTTTTTTTAGTTGACACATCCAGACTTTGGCAAGAGCGCGCGTTAGCCCACGCTAAATACGCTGAATGCTTCCGTGATTCAGCTTCGGCACATTCCGGTCCAAACCATGTACTAACACTTTCACCGAGCGCTACGTCAGAAAAAGGAATGAAATATTCCATTGCCTGACGCAGCACTCCGGTAATGGCCTCCGCACACACTGAAGGATTGACAGAAGAGAAACACATTGAGCGCCAAGGGTAGGATGCGAAGAAGTGCCGCATCTCATCCCAATCTGCTGACTTATACTTCCATAGCCTCCGAGTGCCTTTTATGCTTGTGTCTGGGCGAGAAAAAACACATTTTGATTTGACTAGGCAGTGGTCAGAGGTTCCTAAGGGAGATGATACAGACACTGTATAGTTGTCTGGATCTGAAGTCAGCAGAAAGCTGTTAAAGTATAAATAAAAAAAATGTTATAATTATTTATTTATAGATTGCCTCGTTGGTTGAGTGTTTGCAAGCGCGATTACCGATCAAGTGGTCCTGGGTTCAAACCCCCGGTCAGATATTATTCGATTTATCTAACTTGAAATTTCTAGTAATGGATGTCAGTCTGATCAAATCTCTTACGTGGTAAGCAGAGAGCACTGACTTACTTCTACATTCAACATTCATTCATTACAAAAGCAAAACCAGTATTCAAACTTAGTGTATTTAATTACGCGTCATATCAGGTCTGTTAATTTTTATTATTTTTTATTACTTATCAAACGTTATGATTGAAATATGAAGAAAATAGTAGTTGACAAAAATAAAGAACTCATGACCATTCTCATTTCAACCTACAACTTGATGCGGATAAGTATATTTTTGTGTACACATCCACTACACTAACAATACGCAATGTTAACTATTTATAAAATACGACAGATGATAGATAATGGATAAATTTAGTCAAAACAGAGTGGAATACGCTTCCGCTTCCGCTGCGCTTATCACCAAAGCATACGTGTTTATGCATAACTAGATCGCAACATCTACCCATCGCTTATATTAAATGTCACAGCCTTGTAATAATAAGTTCATTTTTTTCAAGCAACCTACATTTATTCTTAATGTACGTAAATTTCATACTGAGCTTACGTACGGTTTTTTTAGTTATTAATGTAGATTAGGTAGGTGTCTCTGTAGCTCCGGACTAGAATATGAAGTCTCTTCACTGAGACGGCGACTTTAAAGAAGGAATCCCGGAAGAGTCGTGAGCGGATAGCGTGGGAGCTCCAACCGCTTTTGCAAGCGATCCTGGGAAAGATGACCAGGAACCGAGGGAACCGAGTGAGAAACGGAGGGCGTGGATAACGCATTAGGCCTCTTCTGAATGTCGAGCCCTTTGTAGGCCTGGCGCTAGGACGAATATCTCGGAGTGCTCCTATTACTGCGTAGCAAAGCCACCGAGATGGCTTTAGTGTTGTAAAAGTGTTATGTAATCTGATATTTGTTCCAGGATACCGGTTACTTTTTATATCTTTAAGACCTGACACATTTCTTCACATTCATCATATATATTCATCACTGTCTGTTTATATACGCAAGCAGGTTTCGGTGATTACAGACTTCTATATCTGTCAGTAACCTTAAACGTCACAATAAATATTCGTCAGCAAAACCTGTTTACCTGTATACGAAAATACATAGATTCATTTACATAGTTATATTACAAAACATGGTAAACATGTGCAAATACGTATATTAACATATTAATGTATCGAAGGCCTAGAGAAAAGTTAAATTTATGTTTTCGTCTTTGTACGACAAATCAAGATGAAGGACTACAAAATCTTTAGATGTAAAATTGACGATTTTTCAATACTGCACAGTTTCGCATAATAACATAGCAATATGAGGTTAGTGTGACGAGTTTTGTAAAGAAGAAATGTGATTTATTTACTGCCGACGAAAACAAAAACTTACAAAACGTTTTAAGTGAACCGCATTCCAAAAAAAACATGCTTGAATTACGCCGATACATAATTTAATTAGTGTATGGATATATCCTCTAGAAACATTATTATAGAAAAATTAAACTTTCCAATATTGGTGGTTTAATATGAATAGTACCTACTGGAGATAAACATTAGTTTAGTAATGTTGTTATCATTAAGTGTTATGATAAAGAATGTGTATGAAACACTTTGCAAATTTAGAAAATATCATTGCGTATTAACACACGTAATTTAACACTTTGTAACGATAGCAATTAAGATACAAATTGTCTGTATTTACTGGAACCGACTACTGGAACAAGCGTGGTAGCCTCAAGAGAACAAATCGTGACTTCGAGAGTTATTTGACTAAATAAACAGTACCGGTCATTTGTTCTCCACGAGGCGTGTATTCTGAGTATAGGTCACATCCTTGTAACTTGTTACGTTTAAAGGTTCAGTGACGGTCATTTGTATGTGTGTGTATGACAAAGGTCATTAAATGCCGGTCGCAATATATCACCTCAACGGAAATTAAAACTCTAGTTATTGATTGACTGCTTTGTTGGTCGAGTTCAAGCGCGACCTCTGATAGTGAGGTCCCGTGTTCAAATCCCGAATTTGGTACTGGTTCAATTTTTCTAACTGAAATTTCTAGAAGTGACTCGGAGTCTTGATATGTGCCCGGTGTTTGTCAATAGGTACACCATCCATTCCATGATGGGACGAACGTGGGTGTATTCTGCGTTCCTCTGCCTCTGCCTGCCTGTTCGGGGATTACAGGCGTGATGTTGCGTTTTTATGCATTATGTTGTACTCAATTACATCTAGTTTTTAGTTAAGTACTCAGATAACTCTATTAATGATTTTTTATGACAAGTCATTATCCTCCCACCAACCAATCGTATTTTAATGATGAATCTGTATTAGAATTCAAATAACAATGAAAATTTGTTCCATTTTACATAAAAAATATATTACACATATATATACGAATATATACTACTCTTGTAAATAAGTCGTTACGAAACGGCGTCGATAAATTTTGTTAATGACGATGTGAAATCGAAGGAGGATTGTTGGTCATGATGCGGTAGGCTCGGGAATGTACAGTCGAGCGCGAAAATACCATTCGTTTTATATGTAGTTCAATTACAACAATAAAATGCAAAATTCCTCTTCGATTTAAAAGAAGTAAATGGTGCATTATGAATACATTACTTTTTTCATTATATAGACTCAGAGCCACTACTAGAAACTTAAACTAGACATTTTTGTTAGAAAAATTCAATAGTGCCGGACCCGGGATTTGACCCCAGGAGCTCTCGATACGCAGTCGCGGTTGCAACCACTTGACCAAAATAGCAATCAATATATTTATTATATCCGCACATATAGAAGAACTTGAGTGAAACATTCTGTCGTGGTCTATGCTCTTTGAGAATATAACCTAGGTCTAAGTCAAGGGGCAAACTCCTTGAGTTAATAACCTACATGGTGAACATATAAGAATAAGTGCTAAAAGAAATTGAATTAAAAGTTTTAGTACCTACATCATATAAATTTTCTGTTCACATGATATTCGATGCTGACTTAATCCTAGCCCGAGACAAAATAAAGATACAACATAATATACTTATTTATTGACAGTTCATTGTTTTACACGATGGGCGGACGCAATGCCAATTGGCATTTTCTACCTGTCAACCTTTGCAGTCGCTGAGAATTTGCTGCTGGCATCATGAAACGTAATATGTTAATAATATTTTAGTATACAGTGCATTATATGGAAAATAACATAGAGAATTTTATTATGAATTAATGTATGTAAATGTATTTGTAGATATATATATATATATATATATATATATATATATATATCTACAAATACATTTACATACATTAATTCATAATAAAATTCTCTATGTTATTTTCCATATAATGCACTGTATACTAAAATATTATTAACATATTACGTTTCATGATGCCAGCAGCAAATTCTCAGCGACTGCAAAGGTTGACAGGTAGAAAATGCCAATTGGCATTGCGTCCGCCCATCGTGTAAAACAATGAACTGTCAATAAATAAGTATATTATGTTGTATCTTTATTTTGTCTCGGGCTAGGATTAAGTCAGCATCGAATATCATGTGAACAGAAAATTTATATGATGTAGGTACTAAAACTTTTAATTCAATTTCTTTTAGCACTTATTCTTATATGTTCACCATGTAGGTTATTAACTCAAGGAGTTTGCCCCTTGACTTAGACCTAGGTTATATTCTCAAAGAGCATAGACCACGACAGAATGTTTCACTCAAGTTCTTCTATATGTGCGGATATAATAAATATATTGATTGCTATTTTGGTCAAGTGGTTGCAACCGCGACTGCGTATCGAGAGCTCCTGGGGTCAAATCCCGGGTCCGGCACTATTGAATTTTTCTAACAAAAATGTCTAGTTTAAGTTTCTAGTAGTGGCTCTGAGTCTATATAATGAAAAAAGTAATGTATTCATAATGCACCATTTACTTCTTTTAAATCGAAGAGGAATTTTGCATTTTATTGTTGTAATTGAACTACATATAAAACGAATGGTATTTTCGCGCTCGACTGTACATTCCCGAGCCTACCGCATCATGACCAACAATCCTCCTTCGATTTCACATCGTCATTAACAAAATTTATCGACGCCGTTTCGTAACGACTTATTTACAAGAGTAGTATATATTCGTATATATATGTGTAATATATTTTTTATGTAAAATGGAACAAATTTTCATTGTTATTTGAATTCTAATACAGATTCATCATTAAAATACGATTGGTTGGTGGGAGGATAATGACTTGTCATAAAAAATCATTAATAGAGTTATCTGAGTACTTAACTAAAAACTAGATGTAATTGAGTACAACATAATGCATAAAAACGCAACATCACGCCTGTAATCCCCGAACAGGCAGGCAGAGGCAGAGGAACGCAGAATACACCCACGTTCGTCCCATCATGGAATGGATGGTGTACCTATTGACAAACACCGGGCACATATCAAGACTCCGAGTCACTTCTAGAAATTTCAGTTAGAAAAATTGAACCAGTACCAAATTCGGGATTTGAACACGGGACCTCACTATCAGAGGTCGCGCTTGAACTCGACCAACAAAGCAGTCAATCAATAACTAGAGTTTTAATTTCCGTTGAGGTGATATATTGCGACCGGCATTTAATGACCTTTGTCATACACACACATACAAATGACCGTCACTGAACCTTTAAACGTAACAAGTTACAAGGATGTGACCTATACTCAGAATACACGCCTCGTGGAGAACAAATGACCGGTACTGTTTATTTAGTCAAATAACTCTCGAAGTCACGATTTGTTCTCTTGAGGCTACCACGCTTGTTCCAGTAGTCGGTTCCAGTAAATACAGACAATTTGTATCTTAATTGCTATCGTTACAAAGTGTTAAATTACGTGTGTTAATACGCAATGATATTTTCTAAATTTGCAAAGTGTTTCATACACATTCTTTATCATAACACTTAATGATAACAACATTACTAAACTAATGTTTATCTCCAGTAGGTACTATTCATATTAAACCACCAATATTGGAAAGTTTAATTTTTCTATAATAATGTTTCTAGAGGATATATCCATACACTAATTAAATTATGTATCGGCGTAATTCAAGCATGTTTTTTTTGGAATGCGGTTCACTTAAAACGTTTTGTAAGTTTTTGTTTTCGTCGGCAGTAAATAAATCACATTTCTTCTTTACAAAACTCGTCACACTAACCTCATATTGCTATGTTATTATGCGAAACTGTGCAGTATTGAAAAATCGTCAATTTTACATCTAAAGATTTTGTAGTCCTTCATCTTGATTTGTCGTACAAAGACGAAAACATAAATTTAACTTTTCTCTAGGCCTTCGATACATTAATATGTTAATATACGTATTTGCACATGTTTACCATGTTTTGTAATATAACTATGTAAATGAATCTATGTATTTTCGTATACAGGTAAACAGGTTTTGCTGACGAATATTTATTGTGACGTTTAAGGTTACTGACAGATATAGAAGTCTGTAATCACCGAAACCTGCTTGCGTATATAAACAGACAGTGATGAATATATATGATGAATGTGAAGAAATGTGTCAGGTCTTAAAGATATAAAAAGTAACCGGTATCCTGGAACAAATATCAGATTACATAACACTTTTACAACACTAAAGCCATCTCGGTGGCTTTGCTACGCAGTAATAGGAGCACTCCGAGATATTCGTCCTAGCGCCAGGCCTACAAAGGGCTCGACATTCAGAAGAGGCCTAATGCGTTATCCACGCCCTCCGTTTCTCACTCGGTTCCCTCGGTTCCTGGTCATCTTTCCCAGGATCGCTTGCAAAAGCGGTTGGAGCTCCCACGCTATCCGCTCACGACTCTTCCGGGATTCCTTCTTTAAAGTCGCCGTCTCAGTGAAGAGACTTCATATTCTAGTCCGGAGCTACAGAGACACCTACCTAATCTACATTAATAACTAAAAAAACCGTACGTAAGCTCAGTATGAAATTTACGTACATTAAGAATAAATGTAGGTTGCTTGAAAAAAATGAACTTATTATTACAAGGCTGTGACATTTAATATAAGCGATGGGTAGATGTTGCGATCTAGTTATGCATAAACACGTATGCTTTGGTGATAAGCGCAGCGGAAGCGGAAGCGTATTCCACTCTGTTTTGACTAAATTTATCCATTATCTATCATCTGTCGTATTTTATAAATAGTTAACATTGCGTATTGTTAGTGTAGTGGATGTGTACACAAAAATATACTTATCCGCATCAAGTTGTAGGTTGAAATGAGAATGGTCATGAGTTCTTTATTTTTGTCAACTACTATTTTCTTCATATTTCAATCATAACGTTTGATAAGTAATAAAAAATAATAAAAATTAACAGACCTGATATGACGCGTAATTAAATACACTAAGTTTGAATACTGGTTTTGCTTTTGTAATGAATGAATGTTGAATGTAGAAGTAAGTCAGTGCTCTCTGCTTACCACGTAAGAGATTTGATCAGACTGACATCCATTACTAGAAATTTCAAGTTAGATAAATCGAATAATATCTGACCGGGGGTTTGAACCCAGGACCACTTGATCGGTAATCGCGCTTGCAAACACTCAACCAACGAGGCAATCTATAAATAAATAATTATAACATTTTTTTTATTTATACTTTAACAGCTTTCTGCTGACTTCAGATCCAGACAACTATACAGTGTCTGTATCATCTCCCTTAGGAACCTCTGACCACTGCCTAGTCAAATCAAAATGTGTTTTTTCTCGCCCAGACACAAGCATAAAAGGCACTCGGAGGCTATGGAAGTATAAGTCAGCAGATTGGGATGAGATGCGGCACTTCTTCGCATCCTACCCTTGGCGCTCAATGTGTTTCTCTTCTGTCAATCCTTCAGTGTGTGCGGAGGCCATTACCGGAGTGCTGCGTCAGGCAATGGAATATTTCATTCCTTTTTCTGACGTAGCGCTCGGTGAAAGTGTTAGTACATGGTTTGGACCGGAATGTGCCGAAGCTGAATCACGGAAGCATTCAGCGTATTTAGCGTGGGCTAACGCGCGCTCTTGCCAAAGTCTGGATGTGTCAACTAAAAAAAAGGAATACAATAGAGCAACCAAGTCCTACAAAAGGGCGCTTCGCAAAGCTCGCATCGATCACGTTGGCCGAATAGGTGCCAAGTTGGCTTCATATCCATCGGGTAGTAAAGCATTCTGGTCCCTCGCCAAGTCGATCGAGGCGAACTTTGCTCGGCCGTCGTTGCCGCCATTGCTTCGGCCTGATGGTTCATTAGCTCACAGCGCTGAGGAAAAAGCAAACCTCCTCGCCATCTTATTTGCGGAAAATTCGTATCTGGATATAACCAACCAACCTCCGCCATCCCTACCTCATACAAGCTGCGATATGCCTGATATACGAATCTACCAAAAAGAGGTACTTAGAGCTTTGCGTGCTCTAGATGTGAATAAAGCTAGTGGACCTGATGGAATACCAGCTATTGTACTGAAAAGTTGTGCTCCCGAACTAGCTCCCATTTTTACACGTTTGTTCCGCCTCTCCCTGGAAACCGGCAAAGTGCCAGAGACATGGAAGCTTGCCAATGTCCAACCTGTGCCAAAGAAAGGCAGTCGTGCCGACCCTGCTAATTATCGACCTATAGCTATTACCTCCATCATTTGTAAAGTAATGGAGCGAGTCCTTAATGCCAAGTTACTAGCATACCTCGAGAGCAATGACCTTCTCAGCGATCGGCAATATGGGTTTCGCAATAACCGATCTACTGGTGACCTTCTCGTGTACGCTACACATATATTGGGCATGGCAATCGAGAGACACGGTGAAGCTCTTGCCGTGTCTCTTGATATCTCAAAGGCTTTCGACAGAGTTTGGCGCGACGGCCTTCTAAGCAAGTTACCCTCATACGAGATTTGTGCTGGCCTTCGCAGGTGGATTGCTGACTTCTTGAGGGATCGATTTATCCATGTTGTTGTAAATGGTTGCACTTCCAAGAACCATACAATTAATACCGGTGTTCCCCAAGGGTCAGTCCTTTCCGCAACGTTGTTTCTGCTGCATATTAATGATCTCCTCATACCCGGTATATTGGGATACGCAGACGACAGCACTGTTGTGGAAAGTTACAACGCCTCTGCGGGAGCCAGTAAACACGAAATCCAAATCGAGAGAGAGGCCATGGTTAAACGATTGAATCGTACCCTTAAGTTTGTCTCCGATTGGGGTGACACCAATAGAGTGCGTTTCAATGCCACCAAAACACAAGCGTGTCTTTTTTCTACTTAAATTAATTATTAATTAATAATATTAAACAATAATTAATACTAAAATTATGTGTAGTTCAAAGGATAAAATAGCTGTGACATAATTTAATGGTAATGAAAATAATCTTTAGAAAAACAGCACAGCTTAGAATTTCCCGAGTACACCCTTTGTAGAACAACGGTGTACACGTATGAAAGGTTATGAATGTATGTACTCATACACGGTATCGTTTACTCTCGTGATCACAAGTCACGTATCGGACCGTGTTCGGAGGTTTCCAAACATAAACCTTTGCTAACAATCGCACCAGCTCTCGTCTTACATCAGCTGCTAAACAGCAACATTTGCACAGTTCCGATCTTGCAATAAGACTGACAAAACACTAATAGTGTTAGATGGTTTGGTAGTTACTTGAATCACGTAGAGTGTGTCTAAGGGTAATTAAAACAATGAATGCAACAATCTTATACTTTTAAATTACAATTATATTTATACAAAAAGGCAGACATTTAAATAACATATGTACATTGTTAAAGTTATCGTATCATCCATTGGCTTCGGACGCCCCACAGGCGGTAGACAAAAGCCAAATAAAGCAATATTTTTACTGTTTATTTCACTGAATACCGTTACTTGATTTAGCGATTTGACCTAACATGATTAAATTAAATAATAAATTCAATATATGCAGTCAAGTAATGCGGCTTGCAGCTTTAAGATGAGACTAATTGTAGTTTTCAAGAATGATACTACGTGAAATTTGTTGCATTTTGTTGATCTTATTGGTAATTACTGCTTATAAAGCTATTAGCGCTCGCAAGAGCATTTACTCCAGATCAGACTCATCAAAGTCATACCCTTTCATGACATTAAATACATTTAATTTTAAATTTTAGAGAATATTGTCCGTCTTCTTTTGCCTAAGTACCGTAGCTGAATCGTGTCAACAGTTAGGCCCTTGGTTTCGGGCAGGCAGAAGTGGCTGTACGCAGCTGTAATGAAGCAAACAGCTGAAAATCCGCAGAAGAGAACCC
>DWDW01001225.1:0-12077 GCA_018245635.1 Mimoniades versicolor eupheme
CTCTGACTTTACTGAAGAACATGTTTAATGCATATTGAAATCGTTCAAGCTAAATCTTCATTAAGATTTACTTAAAATGCGCACGTGCTAGTTGTATTTCCATAAAGAGATATTTGAAATGTTCAATTCCATTACGATATAAAAAAAATCGTAAGTAGGTATTGCTATTATACATTAAAATATACATATATTCTCTTTTTAATCGCACAAGAATGCCACATGAAAATTGATGTTTTTAAGCTATTTCATACTGTGAAGTGCATAATCCATTCAGAGAACAATAAATTGTTTCTAGTAATAAAATGTTTATTTGCATACCTCCCAACCACTCGTATGCGGTACGGTGTACGCGGTAATGTCGACGTGACAAAATACCCGACTGCCCCATAAACGAAGTTAAAATTAGTCTCATCATTAAGAATGAAGTTTTTTAGACCCTTCAAACAACTACAATTATGTATTATTTGCTATTTTTTGCCATTCCCACCACTCGACTGCCGACAAATGAGTCAATAAGTGCGTATAGTAACAAGTTGAAAATGTTTTCTTGGTAATAATGTTTAAAAATGGAATAGTTTAACTGAATTGCTTTTTATTTTAATTTAACGTAGCGTTTCGTGAAACTGAACGTATTGTTTGTAATAGAGTAGAATCGGTTGTGTTACTATTTTTAATAAATGTCATCACGATACGACACATTTCAGTATTTGTATACCTATACATATTTTGTATGTAGTGTGAACAAGTTTATTTTACACATATCTTAGTGGCAGGAAAATCTCCAATATATACCCTATATAAATGGGAAAGTACAAATGTATAATATTTTATTAATATATTTGTTTGTAATATATTTGGAAGATATTTGAAGACAAAATATGTATTTCAATTGTAGGAAAGCTTATAAATAAAAGAATGTGGCGTCTACAGCGCAGTCTGCGGCACTTGTATTCGAAATTGCCGTACAAATTATTCGAGCACGCAAGCATTAATATAAGTTATGCCATTGTTTTCTATTAGAAACTTTATATTAATGTAATAAGGTTTAAATTGCATCCGTTTCATGAGTAATTGAAATAATGGATTTATTGTGTTTTACTTTTGACACCGCCAACACTTTCGCTTCACAAAACATTACATTGTAATGTCAGACGATTAGCTTTGATGTCTCAGTTATGAGATTTGATGGACAGCCCAATGGGCAAATGTGTTATTTTAAAACACATCAAATTTGATGGCTTAAGCCAAATAATACCATGAAATGAGTATGTATCAGAATGAAGAGACTAAAATTATTAGAATTTTTTATTTCTCTTCATTATATGATATAATATTTTAGATTGAAGTTGATATTGTTTGAAAATACTTTTTAAGCAATTGTTTACAAACGATTGTTATTGAAATAATGAAGGATATCAATTTAAGCAAACGCCAAAGAAAAGTTTTCAAAAAAGCAATTACTTATGCCACGACTTAATAGGTATACGAGGTATTTTCAGTTAATTTAGTGTTCATAGCAAATTAAGTGATTTGTTTGGCTTTTAGTAAATTATAATATAAAATTATTTAGTAGTATTTATAATATAATATAAAATTATTTTGTAAATTGGTATAAAGTATAATTAAAGTAGAGCAGGACTGTAAGGATATAGATAGACAATTGGCACTGTATTCTCTCTGCCTACCCATTAAGATGTCTGGCATCGGGATTAAAAAATAACAATAATAATCGATTCAAAATGCTTTTTCTAGGATTGCCCCTGCTAAAGTTATTCGGATTTTATAATAATAAAAAGTTCTAATAATTTTTTTTATAACTTACAGAGTTGATCTATTTAAAATATGTATTATTATGAATTTGTATACCCACTGGCTTATAATATGTTAGTCAAATGAATATATACTTACGCTCTCAAATAACATCGGAATAATATTTCAAGCTGAAAAACTATTGCTTTCCTATTAAGTTTTCAATTTCCCTACCATATAAGCTTAGAGCAGAATACAATTATTTGTATGAGTTCAGTGATCGTTGTCACGCAGGAGCACAGTAGACGACGGTATAGTAAAATTTGATCGACTAGGATTATAAAGCGTAGATCGTACGGCTCTCTGTCCTCTAGCAGGTTGGGTACACGCAGTTTGACTTAAATAGTTTTGAATTTTATAGCTCATTAATATCGTACCGTCTTGGTGAAAGTTACTTGCCCGACGCAATGATTTAGCAGACCCGAGTATTAATTTTCTACAGGGGATATGCAAATTGAGCTGGGCATTATTAAATCCGCTATATTTGGACATGTAGTGCAAATATATTTGAACAGTCGCCACAAGGAACACTAGATGAAAAATAACTTCATCATATGAACATAATAATTCCATCTATTAATATGTAGATTGCTCTCATTGGTTATATGTAGCAATTACATAGGTGGTAGTTGTAAATATTGTTTAATCTCTGTCCTTAAGTATCGAGTTACGAGGCGACTATAGTTTAATTTTGGTCGTAAAATGAGTTTTCCTTATTTCTCCCTTTAAATATTTTTGTATTATTTATTTTTACTAAGGAACTTATCAGCAAAGCATCACGTCTTGAATATAATGTCTACTGGCTGTACGGAGCTACGCGCCATTTTACAACGTATAAAGTTATACGTAAGATAAGCTGTACTCGTAACAAGGGCGAAAGTTTAAGCGTTTTAAATACTCAAAATCGTTTTTTAACTCATTTAAAATTTCTCGAATCTCTTTAATATTACATTAGAGCAGATTACAGTAGATAAACAAAAGCAGGAATAGGTAATAAAGTCGATTAATTTAGATATGAGTGGATCGCGTCAGAATATTGTCCATAAAATACATACGATGCTGCAATACTTGTATTCATACAACATAAATAGGGATTGTATTCTGCGTGGGACAACCTTGTCCCGATACAATTTGTCGATAACATTCTCTGTAAAATCATAACCGTCAATTATGGTTTTGCGGAGAACGGGCCTTTTAAATACGGAGAATTATACAAACATTTCACCAACTTTCACGGTCCAGAAGTTACAGGTCGGTAAGTTTGTCAATTCTAGAGAACTACAAAATAATGTGTGATTCATCGAAATGTATTTTCTATAACCATAAGGGTACTTCTATAACCCACCAAGCAGTTGAACTTGTATTAGTACACAATATACATATATAGGCACAATATTGTTCATCACATCACCGTCCTTTCAACATAAAAGGCGACGCCGGTGAAAGCCAAATTTCATTACGACTTAGACGATATTTAATTACCTTATTATGTTTGTTGAAAATTAATTATAAACGGCTCCCTCCGGCCTTCTACGACTACTGTATCGCGTACGTGACTAATTTGTCCCATATCGAACGAGTAGCGGACGAGCGAGGAACGATGAGCGGCTGTAATGTTTCATTCGTTCCTTTTTATTGACGTTGGAGACATTGAGTGGTATCAATCATTGATTCGTCATCTGATGTCTTATAGATAAATCACACGTTCAAAACGATCATCTAATTTCATTGAAAACATACAATGTGTTCCTATATTTTTTTGCGGAAATTGTTAAGAATAAAGTCGATGCTTTATTCTGTCTCTCGTCTTTCTTACTCAGCTTGCTTTTATTTCCCATTTAATATTATGCTATGTGATCGCTGCTAAGTTACCTGTCGCTATAAAATTAAGTCAGTTGTTTTTACCGACAATTATTTTAACGGAGTAATTTATGAAAATTGCAATTTATGTTTATGTTTCACAATGTTCATGTTCATTTATTTCACATTATTTATGTTTGTTTATATTTTATTTATGTCTCACAAGTTACATTGACGTCCCACTATGGAATAGGTGGCGAGCCTATTGCCATACTAATGGATTTGTGCCCGGTGAATACCGGGCACAAATCCAGACTCCGAGCCATTACTAGAAAATTTAAATTAGAAAAAATCTGTAGTACCTGACCAGGGAATTGAACCCAGGTCTCCTAATTGGCAATCGCCTTTGCAACCAACACAACCAACGAGGCAGTCAATGTGTACTTATATTTAATACAATTTTTATTAAATTATGTTTACGGATTATGTTATTGAAATTTAACGAAGCTTCGCTACGTACAAAATGTTTAATATAAATGTATTTCCACGCTCAGACTTAACTCTATCGTCCGTCATGAATTTACGTTACGTTTCTGATATATAAAATAAATGGCCCGAGCCATTCGTGGGCGGAACTTCCAAATTAAGTTCGTAAGCTCGTCTTCGGTGTATGAGTAATGTATGTAACAAATAATGACACTATATTATAGGTTTTTTGGGCAGAACATGGGCATGCAATTTTCAATTGGTTTGTTGGTAAGCGAACAATTGTACTTGCATATTTCATTATTATCCTCAGCCTATTGAGGACTACTGCGGGAAACGGGCCTTCCTTGAGAGGTTATTGCCTATAATCCCTATGTTGGTCAGACAGGTACGGGATGTAAATATTTATATAGAAAATATTATAATGTAAATGTCTAATGTTATTTAATTTCTAATTACTATACGTGCATACCGCGAAGCTCATGAGAATTTCTTTGCGATGCATTGCTTTGTTTAGTGAACATTGACGATCACGAATATTTGTATGATAGGGTAACTAAATGTGTATTGTTGCACGAGAAAATGAAATCAGAACGCGTGTTGGACAGTATTTTTACTGTCTTTGTTGGATATTGAAAAGAACTCACGGTCAATGGCAACTTAGTGGCAATTTTCTGGAGTTACACATGTCCATAGTCGAAGGGGACCACTAACATCAATCAGCTTCTCTGTCATTCGGCAGATTAAATAACAAATTGATATAAACAGAACCGTTCCATTTAACATGTGTGACAGGTACATAATACCTCAAAACGGAAATTAATAATTGTGGAGAAACAGGATCTCCAAAGTATTATCAATATTAGGGAAATCAAGAGTCGCAAGCTGGACTGCTGATTACGAGGATTTTTCGACTCAGAAGTTCTAGAAGTTACTGGGAGGGTTGGATTGTACCCGTTATATGGCACAAGGCTTATTCAATTCTATAGGTGGACGTAAAATTTAAAAAACACGTCGTGGGAGTTCATTTAACTACTCTGCCTACCTCTCTACAGAATAAAGGTGTGAAAATAAAAAAAAGGCACGCCTACCCTATAAATGGATTTCTTTAACGTACATGTTAACAGACGTTTATTAATTAACAGGTCATTATTCCACTGTTGCTTTTCATTTCTTTACATTCTCAGTTAAACACAGTAACAATCCACTGCAGGGCGAAGCGTGAATGTGGATCCAATATTCGAGTAAATTACAGTTAATGATATGTATGTCCGATGTACGGAGGCGCTTCTTTAATTGTTGTTTTAATTAAATAATTACAGCGTGCTAAGTCGAGAATCCGACATAAAACAAAGTGGTTAGGCGGGTTACATGATACGCAAAAACCTTTCAAAGATTAACGTTGCGAACAATTAACTTATGCTATTTTATGCATGCTTAATTATGTATTATTAATTCGTCTCTGTATATATTTTTAGCACGTTTTCATAGTTTCTCATTGCTGGTTTTTTTCTTCCTTTTTATGTTATAAAAGCATCGAACGGGTACTCCGACCAGCCAATGTTGAACGATCATGAACAATAAATATGTATGTATGTTATAAATTACGATGTAAATACATTTTTCCATGTGAATAATATTTTCTTAATTCAGCACTAATTCGAGTCAAAGAATTGAAAATTTAAGTGTTTATGAAAACCTAGTGTAGTGGTCCCGCGGTACTGTCCCGGCACGTTACGCTGTCGTCATCAGGTCGTTGGCCCCAGGAAACTGATGACTGTAATGAAAGTAATTCACAGATGAAATCATATCACTCAAGTGTTGCCGAGCACTTTCATTTACACAGACTTAATGGACCGAGCGACCGGCACAGGAAATGATATTAGCACAATGGTAATAAAATTACACATTTTAAAATTTGAAAAGTGTGTGAAATGATTCATACAAATAATTTTTATTATTTTTATTGCAAATAAACTGCCTCGTTGGTCGAGTGATTGCAAGCGTGACTGCCTATAGAGAGGTCCTAGTTTCGAATCTCGAGTCGGCGGTACTAGAGAATTTTTCTAACTTGTAATTTCTAGTAGTCGCTTGTAATCTGCATTTGTTACCGGTCTATGGCAATAGGCCCAACACCTATTGTATAATCGGATGTAAACGTAACTGATGAAACGTGGGAGTGTACTCCTCTGCCTACCTCTTCGAGGATTATAGGCGTGTTGTTGCGTAAGTATATGAGCGGTAAAAGAACTACAATGTGTGGTGAAGATCAGACACACTGAGACGGAAATTTCTGTCACATATTTTTTTTAAACTATCATTGCCTATAAAGAAGTAAATAGTGCTGAATCTTAATAATAGTTATTAGAGGTAGACGTTTATAGAACTGGTAATTTTGCAACATAGTTGTATTCAATGTAGTTAGTAATTTAAATGAAGTATAATTTCTCAAGTACGGTTGGCAACAAGGAAATCTGCGAGTCAAAGGAACTAATATTTTAAGTATTCTTCGAGTAAAACAAAGAATTATTAAAATATCGTACTTTTTTCTTACAACTACCAGTGCTACAGTGTAGAGGCAATATGGTGCTACAATTATGTATATTAATCAATATTTTCCGTAACAATCAATTATGTCAAATTAGGTTATTAATATGAGGCTCTCTTTGTTTCAATGCAAATAGATATTTTTTAAACGCGAGACCGTTTTCAATTGAACATTTTATCTTTGGGATGTCCATTATGAGTACATCCTCGTACGTCACTTGGTACGTTTAAATTCATGCAGCACATTCTCCTTCAAGACACCGGGTACGTTCGAGGGTAACGGAATACCGCAAGATACGGAAACAAGCCAGCTCGTAAACTTAATGACCGTTTTTTGTCTGGAATTCTATGGAAATGTTAGCTCTTGAAGCACTAACACTTTCTCTTTCGAAACCACATTAGTACCGCGAAGAGATGGTTTTACGAAACATAATATTTCATACAAAGCTACCGCGCTTGCATTTCTACTTTTAAACATTTCTATTTTACAATGTTTACTCGAATGTTGTCATAGTTTGTTGAAACTGATGGTGCATTGGTTTGTGACCACTCACACAGGTCACGAGTTCGATTCCTACTCAGGTTCAATATTTGTGTGGTCATCACGAATATTTCTTCTATCTGGGTTTTAAATTGTTTCAGAGAAATGGTTATGTGTAGAATGTCCCAAGATAATGCTACTATTACAAAAATGTTTGATCTATTGACTTATTAACAGTATCCAGTAAATTGGCTAAGTGTAAGCTAATATAATTCACTCCTTTCGAAGGTGACAGCTCAAATCTGAACTACTAATCGAATACTTTTGATTTAGTAGCAATGATTTTTCTTACATTTTTCTTTTTTTTTTCTTACATGTTAATACAACATTATATAAAATACATCTACCAGAAATATTTGAAATTGGTCAACATACATAACATAATCTTTTACATCTCAGATACATAAATATATCTCTTGGTCAACATACATAATATAATCTTTTACATCTCAGATACATAAAGATATCTCTTGTATGTATGTACGTACATATAATATAATGCTAGAAGCTATAACCATTCTGCGCGATGACGTTAGTTTTATAGGAATCGTCGACAATCTATACAGTTAGCGGTATTAATATTAATGCTACGTCTGAAAGAGAACAAGCGGCCGTGTGAACTGAAAATTAAAATATCCGTAACGCGGCGTACGTGCGTCGCGTCGTTAAACGCGTAACAGTCGCCGTACTAACTAGAGATGCCGAGATTGTGCCCGAAAAGAGGGCGATGTAAAAAAACACAAATGAAAAGGTGTATTTGCGTAGGTACTTTGGTTTGAATTCTTTTAAATTTTACGATGTAAGGTAGAATTATTGTTATCAGGATAGCATCACTTCAGATTACTTGCGGATTAGGCGGATAACTTCATCGTTACAGACCTGATGTGATTTTAATAAAATCATTCGTTCTTTAGTCAATTTCACACCCGGAGTTTCGGTGACTTGTGACTCTCCCAGTGTCATTACTTGACAGATTTGATCAAAACAGGCGCGTGTTAGTCTTCTTCTGCATTCATCAACATTCGAATTGTATTGTATATCTGTTTTGCTATTCTTTCACCTGTGTACCACGATTAATGATATTATTAATATTAAATCAATCACCGTTCTACATTCGTATGGAGGCCAGATCAGCCTAGATTTGGCCTGTTGCGCTCAACTAGAATGGTGTTAGATTCGCTCAATTAAGTATTCATGCGGTATCATGTCTCGTTCGACCGAATTGTCCGTTCACGTAGGCATTTGATCTGGTCATTTCAATATTATCGACAAATGATCTGTAAGAAAAAATTTATGCTATCCTCCTTTTTGTATATTAACAGGACTGGAAAAAGGATTTACGAGAATTCACAAGGTCACGTAGAACGGTCGGTGTTGATGCTTGGGAGATAGTTACATCTTATTACTAGATTTATATGTTCCGTGCCTTAGGAGAATGACAGGATACTCTGAATGTTTTAAATATATAATTTGAGTGTTTGTATCAGAGATTTGAAATGAAAATAATGTTAAATTCTTAGATATTGCTGAAGAAACAGTCATATAAATTATCTATTTATACAATGGGCATTGTTATTATATCATTGGTCCGCGAACAGACCTTAAATTAATAACTTAAACCAGTGGTCGGCAACCTTTTGGCAGGCAAGGGTCACAAGGTAGCAAAAAAAAACTAAAGGCGGGCCGCACTTTCGATATTAACTCTAGAAGCCCAATATACTTATGTGCCATGTGTGTGGATGACCACACATATCTATTATTTCTATAGGATATGAATCCTATAGAAAAATGAAAATGCTATAAACATACGTACGGAATTTAACTCGTAATTTAACATTTACATTACGTTCGTATGTTTGGGCTCTACCTATAGCTAGAAAAATAATCACTGCATAATAGAAATGAAAATTACAAAATATTTAAATACGAGGGGAGGTCAGAAAGTTTGCGGAATGACAGAGAAGAAGAATGAAATAAAATATGACACTATTTTTCATTATAAATATATTCGCCCTTAACTCCTGTAATACATTTTCAGATATTTATACCAACAAAAATATCCACACTGTATGGTCGATTGCGGTTCGTTCGCGGTCCGAACTTGGCTAGTAAAATATAAATGAAAAAACTTGACTGTTGCGGATAGTATTATAGACACACATTGTTTGATATTTATAACTTATTTATAAAACATTCACGGGCCGCAAGTAAGACGTCGGCGGGCCGCGGGTTGCCGACCGCTGGTGTAGATTGTACATTTAAGGTTGTTGTCAAGGATTTTTAGGCGCACTTAGAAAGGTTTATTAAATAATATTACTTTTAATAAAGAACCAATAACATTGAACAATCGTAGCTATAAAAGCGTAGCTACAAAGCCAAATCAGGTCGACGTTTTACATGCATATTGAAACTTGTGAGAATTTAAATTGCTATTTTTAATTTTTAGCTAGTCGGGAATCGAAAGTAGAACTCTGTCTGCGGCGCACCGTCGGCCTATGTGACTATTACATTTTCACATTCCTGTGCACGGTTTTATCACACGGGCATGCAGGCCGTCTGATGCGGAGTGCGCCCCGTATACATTTACATGTTTAAACTCAGGTGGAATTGAAGGTCTAACTAGATTACTCACAAATGATTTGTCGCCTCTATGATGTATGGTTTATATACATAAACCATACATCATAGAGGCGACAAATCATTTGTGAGTGCGACGTCCGACGTCCGATTGTGTGTGTGTCAGACGAATACTCGTCTCACTTTATAATTCTTCACGCTGAAATTAATATACCTAATAACATTTTTATTGTGTAGGTTTATGTGCCTCGGCTCCCAATGTACCGTGCATCATTTACAACAAAGGCACATGTAATGACAATAAATGTCAACCTCACCCCATTTCGCTCTTTTAAAGTCCTGCAGTTTTCTCAGAACAGTGAAATCCCTGTAGTGAGTAGATTTTGTTATTGTAGTTCTACGGCATCCGAGAATTACGACTCTAAAGACGCTTTACGACTGCAGCGGACGACCTGCTGGTCTAGTTTAGCGCTTCGAGAGAAACTTCGAGTGAACGAGTCAACGAATGGGGAAGTGAACGAATGATTCCGGGAACTTTTCTTTATTATAACGCCGCTGTCCTCATTATGTACTGAAAATACAAGAGATGATGAAGCTGTAATGATTCATCATAAAGTTTTATGTAATTATTATGATTTTATTTTATGTCTGCATTGGTAGGAAAAAAGATTTTCTTTTCGACCTTTTTTTTGTTTTACAGTTGGAACACGCTTCGGGTCTCCTCTCAGAATGAGAGGGTTAAAATTTAATTGAGAATAAAGCTTCATTCAAATTGATGTACGTGGCAAAATTGTTCATGCTGGTGATAGGCGAATAATAATAATAATAATGCTTTTAGACGTACATATTCAGAATGATTAAAGAATTACATAAATAACTTTATATTAGTTAAAAGTTAAACTAGGACTAACAGTATCTATTCATCCAGCCAGATGCCAGAAAGTTTCGAATTCGGAATTCCAGGAAGAATCACTTTCGAGACTTTCTGTGTGATAGAACGGCGTGCTGACTGGATTTTTATCATGAATCATAGTTTTTTGTAAAAACTGGGGTCCTGAGTAGACATAATCATGAAACTTTACAATGATATTATATGATTATATCCAAATATATTTTAATTATATTTACAATTAATTGATAGACGCGGGCATCAAGCGCAAATCATTCTCGGCTTCCTTAGTAACCACAAAGTGATGATCATCATATTAAGTATAGTAATTACATATGTAAGGATAGACGCTGACATATTATGTTAGTGCAACTCACGACTGCGGTGCATCCTCGTGCATATTACAACAATTGGATGAGTAATCGAATTAAGTATTCAGATTTGAAACAAACGATGGGACCTTAATCATGATTTGTGTTTGATAAATCATACATTCATTCTCATCGTCTGATCATTCAGAATATTAGAATACCTTATTATTATTATGTTATCATCGAGCTTTATATACCTTATCATAACGGACCTGATTTTGTTCATTCGTCATTATTTTCATGCGCGCGCATGCAAATTTTAAAGAATTCTGACTTATATATTTTATAGAATTATTATATACATATATTTTTACTTTTTAATGATTTCATGATATGCAGACCTAATACCTAGTAGGATTTTTTAACACTCAACTCTTATGTGTGTGTGTAAAAATTGTGGTAATTGTCAAAAACAAAATAAAAAATGTTACATAGAAAAAAAATTCTTAATGTATATTGTACATACTCGTACTTTGACTTGATATTCTTCTACGGAGACTGACTCACTGCCCAGATCGCACGTGTCAACCTCCTGTCGCTAGGTAGGTACGATAACAGTGATTGAATTGTTCCTAGTCATTTTAATAACTATTCTATGAGTATTTATATAGTTTCAATCTTTTTCACGTTCCACTACTGGGCCACAGTCTTTTCAGGTATTGTTGAAGTAGTGGATTTTTAAATATTTTTTTTAATGACAGATATATGGTAATTTAAGGTGTTACAGCTTTATAAAAATCACATTTTGTAACGAGATTATTCTTATATATTACTGATAAACATTTGTTCTTGTAGCTATAGAATCTAAAACCAGTACCTACAAATTAAGAAATTGTGTATATCTTTTCCATTTCTCCACTCAGTCGATACAGTTTAATTTAACGCGCGCACAATAGGTATATACATAAATGAACGTCGCTTTTAAAACACTAATATCAACTCATGTAGAGTATAGTTGAATGTAGCACATATATAGTTAAATGTAATGTCTAGTATTAAGCGTAATGAACAATAGGGTTGGTATATAAAGTAGTATTAAAACCCTAAATAAAATTTT
>DWDW01001226.1:0-12077 GCA_018245635.1 Mimoniades versicolor eupheme
AATTCCACAGTTAGATAGAGCTAAATTAAAATGTCAATAACAATAATGGGATATCTATGAACATTTTCGACTAATTTCTAAAGACAACTCTTTGCCTGACAAATCTTTGTACTAACAACTAACACATTGACACTCAAGTTTGACATAGAAGCATAAAACTGCTTACCCGTTTTAGGCGGGCGACCCGTTTTGGGCTAGTCTTCCCTATAATGTGTAATATTCTATTTCTAATTATACGCTAAGCATAAAAGTTAATTGTTCGGTTTCATCACTTGCGGAAAACCGTTTATAAAACAAACAATTGTTCAATATTAGTTGCGGAGAAGCACACAACGTTTCGTCAAGTGGTTCACGAAGCCAACCAATGAGATGGCGCTGAAGATTTAAAATTGATTAAAAGAGTTAAATAGTGATCGCCTTCAAATTCAGCCTCTCACTCGGGGAGCCCGGGTTCGAATCCAGGCACGCACAACATGTGCTTTTTAAGGTTGAATATCACTTGCTATATCGTTGACGGCATACATCATGAGTAATATACATCGTGAGGAATATACATAACAAAAAAAAATTTCTCAGCCTTGTGAAATCTGCCAATCCGCACTTGGCCAGTGTGGCAGACTATGAGTTATTCTAAAAGGAGTCCCATATCCAAGAATGATCTACGTACGGTCTAAGCTGGAATATCTAAGCTTGTGTTCGCCGTCTAGGCTACACAGCTAGCTCTCTACAGTTACGTTTACGTCCCACTATGGAATAGGTAGTGAGTTTACTGCCTTTCACCGAACATATACCCAGACTCCAACCCACTACTATAAAATTGAAGTTGGAAAAATCCAGTACCGCCCGACCCGTGATTTGAACCCGGGACTTGCCCATGCATGCAGTCGTGCTTTCAATCCGCACGACCAACGACACATTCTTAACTGAGGAATCACCGTATATAATATTTAGGTATTAAGTACTCGTTAGCAAATGATGATAGATGCAAGGGCCAAGAGATTAAGAGTCACCTATCTCGATAACGTTGTTCAAATGCTGACTGGTGGTAGTTAGAAGTTTCGAAAGTAGATGTGCATGTATGAAGAGAGTTATGAATGTAAAAGAAGCACATAATTTGAGTTAGGTGTAATTAGGTGTAACGACAAAACTTGTTTAATTTTAAATATTGTTTTTAATACAGTTTGTTCATATGAAATAAATGACCAAAAGCAACTATGATTGAATGATGTACTGGGTTTGTAAGGTACATTTTCCGTGATAGGCCTCTGAGTATCGTATATGATGGACCTATTCAACCACTAGCTCCAGTGGATTGATGCCAGGTCACGGCGGAGAGTAACAGACGTGAGCTCAGCCGGTATATAATTTAATCATCCAATCACATATATAATTCAGGAAACATTTAATAACAAAATCAATAATTCCCTAGTGGTAATGTATTATCGTTTTATTTTAGGAATCTAATATTGAACATAAAAGAGAATAAATTATTTCCATTTGCTAAACTTTTGTATGTTGTTTTAACGAAATAAAATACCCTTATTCGAAATTCGTCCGGGTTCCGGATATACATATATACGTTTTACTGCATACTGTTATCAACTGTATATTGAGATGGGTCAGCAAATTGGAATGGACCGGAAGGGTTCTTCTTAGACTTTAAAATCATCAGTCCACCTTCAACACGTGCCCGTAATGTGTTCTAGAGCAGTAACTTTATCTAAGATCACACGCAAAGGCGCTTGACAATATGAAAAAAGGTGAACGAATTAAAAGCGTGCAAATAGACAATGAGGTACAAATTAATATATGTATAATGTGTTATAGCTATATGTGAAACGTAACATGACACCCGTATTTCCCCGAAAAGGCAAGCAGGACAGTGTAGTACAGTTCTCAGTTTCATCAATTACGTTATACGTTGCATCATGAAACAGGTGTGGTGTTTGATATACCTATTGTAATTATTGAAAGTAAATTAAGTGATGGTAATTCATTACCATCAATATATTTAAACAATATGCATACAAATTTAAATAATATATATTTGTATAATAAACATAAGTACGAGTACATAGATATATAGGACTGCCTCGTTTGTTGTATCCCGGGTTTGAAACCGGGTTTGGGTACTGTCACGGTATTTCTTGTAGTATCGGAGTCGGAATTTGTACCTGACATATCCTCCTCCAGTTCTTGTTGGAATGTAGAATTTAACAGGTGGATCCTGGGAGTATACTCTGATACAGACGTTAACATAAAAAAAAACATATTTTATTGTCATTCTGATAATTTCTAGATGAAAATCTAACTATTTATATGTGATTTTTGCCATGTTCCGTGTTCTACCGGCGGAGCAGGCCTATTTGAAGGGCGGTTTGGAGGAATTGGTTCAAATGAAATAAGTCTGGCACCGTCTTCTTGATTTCTAGTATTTCGTTGCTGGCTCGCACCGGCATCGTGCCACTGGTCAGAGCTCATGGGAAATTGTATACGGGAATCATAGATACCTGAAATGCTGTTAAAACAATTTTTGTCGTTATTTTATATTCGTTAAAAACAGGTCGCTAAAGATATACTTGTTGCTCTTTGCCTAACCTTTAAGGGCATTGACGTGATAATATAATGATAATTACAGATCTATAAGGATGGACATATCAATTATAGCAATTGGTGTTCTTCGTCTATCCCTTAAGGGCCTTGGCACGATGATATCATATGGATAATGTTTTTTTCTGCCTCGTTGGTCATGTTGGTTGCAAGTGCGACTGCTGAACGGGAGTTTCTAGGTTCGATTCTCGGGTCGGGCAATACTAAATTGTCTAATTTAGATTTTCTAGTACTGGATATGTGCCCGTTGTACGGCAATAGGCGGTGAGCCTATGGAATTAGTATGGAATAGGTGGTGCCTATTCCATAGTGGGACGTAAACGTGACTGGGGAAACGTGGGAGTGTTCTACATTCCTCTGCCTACCTCTTCGGGGATGACGTATTACGTATATTTTATAACGTATTTTATAAATACGTGATCTTACATACGCCAAATTACAGCCCGTAAATGTACTTCAATTTATTGTAAATAATTGAGAAATTAGTTCACACTGCTTTAGCTCGGGACTATTATAGTGAGTGATATAGAATTATTGTATTTCTTGAGTGTACCGTGAAAGGACTAATCTACTGACATTCTGTAGTTCTAAAAATAAAATTAAAAACGCAGCGTAACGTTCATTAAAAAGTTGTATTAACTTTGTTCTCGGTAATCAGCCTCGTTTAATATTTCCTACATCGATTATGAGCGCAATCAAGCTTATATTAAGGAAAACAAATAGTGGAAAGTACTAAATACTTGTTTCTTACTCTCCTCACATTCCCGTCGAAACTAGAAGTTCTTAATAACATCTCGTCTCCTCTTACTCTTCCATATTCTATGTTCTGTGTGGCGTTTGTATAATGCATTGATAAAGTATAAAGTACGAATATGACGATTGTCATCTGAAATGAGGGGGGGATATATTATACACGGGGATATACATATTATTCTTGCCACCTATTAAATTTTCTGGTAACTGCTAAATATCATTCTCATCGTCAACCTTTTTAGCGCTCCACTCCTTCGCTCTAGAATAAGAGGGTGAAACGTCTGCCTGCCACGCTGGCCAAGTGTGGGTTGCCAAACTGCACACGCCTCAGAGAGCGTTGTAAGCAACTCTGAGATATACAGTTTCCCTCAAGATATTTTCCTTTACCTTTTCAAAATATTTTCCTTTCCCTCAAGATATTTTAGTGGACTGATTCAAAATTAGAACCGAATCTTGCTCGATACTTGAAACTGTAATTAAAACATTAATGTCACTATTGACCTCAGCTGCTATTGAATTTCCGTTAAATTGATGTATGTAATTAGAAACTTCGTAAAATATTTATAACAAGGTATCCTCTTGATAATTCTAACTAGCTGTTGGTCCGGCGACTACGTGTGCAGGTTCTATAATTGGACTCTCCGCTGAGCTTGCCCCGGCAATAATTAAAGTTCTTCTTTTCTTAAAATGATTTCGTGAAATTTATAATTGAAGTGTTTTTTCCGCAATAAACAAACTAAACAACAAGTAAGGTAACAGGGACATTATTTTTCATATTTAGAATTTCAGGCTTTTCGTTGGTCTCCATATTATAGTTATACATATGGATATAATATAGCAAATAATTAGACGGTAGTGCTGTGTAGCCACTAAAGCCCATGTACATATGTACATTTGCAACCAACCTGGAACAGTATAAGTAAAAGTATTACCATATATTTGACCGGTTCGTTTCAGTTGATATCAGTGCCGCTAGTATTAGTATCTGTCTTATTCAAAGTTGGTGATTAACGCGTTGCTGCTTTTAATATTGATGTGATTTTTTCCGATATGCACGTGAAACCCACCACAATATACCTACTGAAACATAAAGTGTTTGTAAAAAATATTCTTATTTCCGGATAGTTTTTAGTGGCACAGTGTTACCTACTTCTCCAAGCGTATACGTTACTATACTATAAGCAAATGAATGTGAAGTTTAAACACTCAGTTCTAATATATAATTGAAAGGAAGCTAATTTCAAAATTATATTACTTATTTAAGTGCTGTCCCAATTTAAATATTATAAGAAAAATATTTGTGTTATCTTTACTTCTTATCGGGCTTGTAAAAAAATATCAAGAGTCAAACGGTATTTCCAACTAACAAATTCACTAAGAAATTCCCTAAGAAATTTAAGGAATATTCTAATAAACGTGAAATTTCTGTTCTCCAATACATGTTAGCCTAGAACTCATAAAGCAGCATGAATCGGTTTTTTCTAGACAGATTGACATGTATCTGCCCTTTGACTAAGGCCATCGCTTAATAAAATAATTATTTTGGAGTTCCTAATAGTGAAATGTAAAAAAAATACTTACAATTAACTTTTATCACTCAAAACTGTGAATGATAAATTATCAACTCAGTACAATACCGTGTCCATAAACGTCCGATATCAAAGTAACTTTAAATATTACACAGTTAAAAGTAAATATGCGTAGCTAATTTGTAAATTATAAGCAAATACAATGGATTTCAACGTGGAAATTTATTCTCTGTGCATTTTTCCACGTCCGAGCAATAATTTGCGTTGACGGAAGAACAATTTTAAACGTTTCATTATCACGATCCTCTGTGTCTAGGGGATGCCTTATTGCTTTGGTTACTTTAATTTTGCTCATTCATTATTTACCTACTCTTTTTCATCGTCATCGTCATCATGGTCGTTGGTGTTGCCATTCCGATGTCGCAGAGGCTAATAACCAATAATTATGGTGAATGGATTATCAGTATTCTCCCATCCCGCTACGAAATCTATTATGTACCTGCCTCAAATTTAAAATATATTATGAAAAAGTTTTGAATTCATTAACGTAATGAGTTTACTCTTAAAAATATTGCAAATAGAAGCAATAATTTGCCTCTTTTGAGGTTTCTTCGTCAGATTTTCCGACGAAAGCCCTGACAGCAAAGCTCACCCATGACGTAATGCTGACTATGTAAACGTCAGGCGTGCTAAATGTTTGGCATATTTGGCCTAGGCTGATACTGGGATTCGCAATGCTCCAGCTTTTGGACATTTCAGAAAGGAAATCCTTTATTAAAGCTGGTAAATCGTCTGAGAACTCCCAACGTGTGGCTTGCTTTAATCACATTGGTTGGTCATTACCAAGTTACCCTGATAATCCTCGGGCAACCAGGCCATCTGGTCCTTAACCAAGTCGATTGAGGCGAACTTCCAAAAGCTTCGCTGACTCCGTTGCTTAGACCATATGGGACACTAGGCCATAGAGTGACATACAAAGCAAAACCAGCATGTTTCGCTGTTTGCTGAAAATGCACGTCAAGATGATGTTGCGAACAAATCACAGCCCATGTTACCTCCAAATCCTGATGCCCGAAATCCAAATTCAGCAGAAAGAGATACGTAAAACCCTTCGCTCACAGACTTGAGAAAAGTTAGTTGTCCTATAATAATCATCCAATGCCACAGAACGTGAGCATGGTTTGAAGTGATTGGCATGCAATAAAAGGCCGAAAACCTAACTTCTCATCATTAATCCTTTCACCATTCACTGTTGAACACCACTCTCCTCTCAGAATGAGATGGGTTAAGGCCGTGGACTACCACGTAAGGCAAGTTTGGGTTGACAGACTTCATACGCCGTAGAAAAACATAATGCAAAGCTCCAAGGTATGCGGATTTCCTCACGATGCTTTCCTTCATAATTACGGCGTGTAAGATTTAATCTCAAAACGCGAATTCTTCGTCAGGAGGTACGATGCTTTATTTGAGCTCAGGAACCACTAGGTGGAAGGAAGGCTGAATTCTAAGCAAGTACTTTATTATTGTTGCAGAAACAATAGCACGGATCTAGTTATCACTTTTGAGCTGAATGACATTCATTTTTTGGTCAAGTGCTTTGAAAAAAAATATCATTAAATGTACCTGTTGAGCCGTAAACAGGTTTCTCTAGTTTTCTTCCTGAAGTTTTCGTAAAAGCAATCGCTAGTCTAGATTTGATTTATATCCATGTTAAGGAGAGGTTAAGATTATGGAAACATTTTTTTTACCAAATAAGCCATTATGTTATTAGTGCACACGTATTTATGTAGATGTTCCTGGACTGCTATCGGCTAAGACTTATAGGCGGTATGGTTTTATTTTCAACATATTACCTGTACTTGTTCGTATTTTATAAAAATAATATTTGTTATCCCTAGTCATTATAAATAGCTATTATTCATTATACATAAGCCACATTTAAAAAGTACCTTTTCCGCTAAAGGGCTCATAACGTTTATATAACGTAACTATTTTTATACCGGTAAGGAAATGGGAATGCCCGCGTTATCATTAACCGTAAGACGAAGAGCAACAGTAAAGTTACGTACGCGGTTGGATATTTATCAATGATATTATGTATTTTTGTATAAATATATTATCTTGTATTGAAATATGTTTCTTGTGATTTCGATGACCTATGTAGGTACTTATATTAAAATATCTGTCATGTTTCTAAATCACATACTATTATGTATAATAAAATTTAACACATGTTCTATGCAAACATAGCGTAAGCTGCCCTCCAGATGAGAGTAAGTACGCAAACTGGTAGTAGTTGGATACGAAGAGCTGGAGATCGGGCTCAGTGGCGTGCTATTGGAGAGGCCTGTGTCCAGCAGTGGACGAGAATAGGCTGATGATGATGATGGAATGTGTATTTTTTCTATCGAAGCTGTAAACGTAAAATTCTAATTTCTAAATTTGTAAGCAACATTCTAAAGGTATGTGAAACTGTCAACCGGCACACTGAGGTCTTGAATCTTGTCATTCTACAAGGGCAATGAAAATTTGAGGCATTTGGAACGTCTCTAAATTTTTATACATGTCAATTATTCTGATTATTCTTCTATAAATAATAAATTTACTCTGCGCGTATTCAAATGACTTACAGGATGTTTATAAAAGCTGGATTTGAGATATGATTGTGTACCTACACAATAATTTTTCAAAATTGTATTTAAATTATTTGTTTTTCTAAGCTGATACGATATTTGTAATTTTTTGTATGTTTTACAGTATTTTTACAGTTACGGTATCTCATAATCTTTAACTTCCAAGAAAACATTTACAATTTTGTATGCAAACAGGCAAAAACATACATTTTACAGCGCTCTTGCAAATAGTAAATGGCAAAAGATGGAAAGACAGAAAATTAAAATACACACTTTTTAGAACCTTTATATATAGTGTATTACAAATAGTACGAGTATTTACAGCATTTACAAAATTTATTTCGACATAAAAAAAAATGAATCTATTTTTGTTATTACTTGTGTATTTTTGTCTACTCTCATATATGTATTGTCATATATTTGTATATGGTACAAGTTACATAGGAATTTTAGTTATGCGCTACAAATATACAAAGAACAGGAATAAGGGGAAAAGGAATTTCCACTAAACGCCATGCACGCAATATTTAATTTATATTAAATTGCTAAATTAATTCAACCAACATCATTGAACCAATTACGATATCACGTAGAACATGTAATGGCTCAAAGAATAAACAAAACAGTTTGTTACCTATGTAATAATTAAAATTTGCCTCAGTAATTTTGTGTTCAACATTAACTTAAAGTTCAGGTTGCAATTATAAACAACAACAAGTTTTTTATTACAAATTTTATTACGGAAACATTCGATTTTGTTGCTGATAAATCATTTATTCCAGTGCCAATTCAATTAAATACTTCAAAATGGTTTAATCGTATATGGTTCTCTTAGAGTTTTACATAATCGTAGTTTTGTGTAACTATACTTAATTTATCACCTTTAATAAATAAGCTATACACTGCGCTGGTAATTACCTCGAAAATAATATAAGTGTCACGATAGGATACACGGGACTTTCGTCTACGTCGACTTAAAATTAATCAATAAATATAAAACGTATGGCTAACATTTCATAGCAGCACTACTTCCAACTTTATTATTGTAATAATTTACTTGATAATAATTACAGTCATCAGGCTGATATAACAAAAGAAAGTTTATATGTACATACATATATGTCGACAGCCACTGCACTAGCAGTCGATACTCGTTGACAATGATCTCCAAAAGGTGTCGATATCAATTTATTACCGAAGACAGAAGCAAAAATGTTTTTTTAAGTTTAACTAATAATAATAAATGCTTCGCCCTCAATCTGAAAATATCGTGCATACAAACACAAAATTTATATGATTGTTTCAAATTTTATTATTAACAGTATTTAGTACATAAATGCTAATTGTTTAGTTTGATAGGTTTTTGATTATAAGATTCGTCATCGTAAAATGATCTTTGTTCCAGATATTTGCGGTCAATTTATTTAAATTTTTTTTGGTATTAGATAAACTACAAAATCACTCCTACCAAAGTAATGTTGCACTAATGCTGAAATTTCGCGTTGCTGTATATTTTGATATTATAAACATCGTTACGTCCTGTCACTGTCTTCGACTGCATCGTTGGTCGAGTAGTTCCATCGCTCGTGCTAATCGACAGCTCCTGGATTCATTCGTACTGGTTGCAACTGGGATATCCAACTTGAAATTCCTAATAGTAGTTCGGAGTCTAGATTCGTACGCCTTATATGGCAATATGGTCACCGACTCCTTCATAATGCGATGTATGTATTTACAACGTAATTGGTGAAACCTGGGAGTGTACTACACTCCTCTGCCTGCCTCTTCAGTGACTACAGACGTGATGTTACCGTCTTCGTATGATATGAACTGTGGTAATAAAAAATGTTGCAGTTCATTTCACATATGAAATTTATTTTAATACAATTTAACTTTCATTGTGTAGATACAGACAAATGATGTTTTTGAACCGCATTACTATCAACGTCAGCAATCCAAAACACGATTTTAACTAAATTATTGGTATAACTAGTTATAACTGACTTCGGATTCTCATCCTCGCCTATTGGCGTAATAATACTGAAATTTTCTTATCACTCCCAGAATCACGTTGGCGCTACACGGCTCTTCATACGGTGACAGGTCACGACAACCTTGCTTGACAAAGCAACCAACCGTCACTTCGGCTTGATGACAACAGGACAGCACCGCTCCATCACACAGCGTTGGTATCGAGTTCGTCGGCAAGTGGGCCTGCGCGGGCAGTGCACTGATTTGCGGAGGTTCCGTAGTAGTACGTGATGCTTCGATTTCCGCAACACTCGTCTCACTTTGACTGCTCCCATGGTCTACAGGGGGAGGAGGTCTGTTTAAAGGTGTATTTGGTTTTATTGGTTCGAACGAAATAGGTCTTGCACCGTCATTTTCATCGTCATTACCCATGCCCTCTGAAAGCCTGGTGAAGAAATCCGGCGTGGTATTATTTATATCATCATTAGGAGTTGGAGTTACAGTTGCGTTATCATGTGCAGGGGGTGATTGTGTCATGTTAGTTGTAGGAGTCGTCGTTTCACTGCCATAACTAGGTGTTTCATTGTTATCGGAAGTGCAACCACAACCACTTTGTGGAACATATAACACTGGGACGTATAATGGTGGTGAATATTGTGGCACGGACGGTGGATTAAGGGCTTGCTGTCTAGTGTATATCAATATTTCTTGCACGCGTTTGAGTATTTGTGCCAGGGAATCTTCCCCGCCAGCTGCGCCAGTCTGTGCTGATTGGTCGCTTTTGAAGAAATGAGGATTGAATGAATCGTAAGGAGAAAAGCCAAAGCTGAAATATTTGAAGAACCTTTTACGCCGTTGTCCTTGAGAACTTTTGTCGTCGACCTCCTCTGGTGCCTCTGATATTCTATGTTGCTCACCGTCCAGCGTTGGACCAGTTTGTTCATGTGGATTACTGAATTCAGATTCGGCTGTCAAGGATTCGGCAGCAACATTTGGCAGAGCCTCAACACACGCCAGCAGCGCCATCAGCGCGCCAATTATAAACATAACCTTCGCCATCTGGAAATAAAAAATAATGCATATTACTCCTACAACATAATTACCAAAATCAAGTATTAACGGTCAATGCATTTCTAAAATCGTTGAAATTTGAAATAGAGGAAAATTATGATTAATTAATGTAACATTCCTGTACAAAATCACGATTTCTACAGATCGTGGCACTTCGGTTATGCAATACCAAAGCTCAACACACTTTTGTCTTTGGTAATCGTGTTCCGTGTGTCACATCAACAGTGGTACTGTTATTCTTAAAAATTTGTCGCGCTGATTTTGTCGCGCTATGGTGATAATTGCTTTAAAATGTATATTATAATAGGTGATACGCTATATATTCCGAAAACATTTACTAAACTAAGGAAATATTATAAAATAATATATATGAATATTATACATGTTTTTCGTCAATGTCATGGAGTGGTCGTTGTCATTGTATGTGCGTTGAATATTTTGTGATCATTTAAAAACCTGATCAACTATAACATTACAGTCGAATAATTTTACCGTATTGAAGTGATACTCGTACCAGTAGTGATTTTCATTTGTTCCTTTACTCTATCTAAATGGACATCTTTGGTTAACTTAGCATTTATTTCGCATTTTAACATTACAATTAAATCAGCTAACAATGATTCCGCTAAAAATATATTAAAATGCTATAATATCATTTAATAAGTCCTTATTAATTATTTGTGGCCCAAAAGATTGTTTATTTATCGTAGATAACCATGATTTAATAACTTTCTAACATGTTTTCTACATGGTCACAATAATAAACTGTTTAAATAATACCGATTTTAATCTCCGCCGCGACCTTTGTTCAATCAGCGGGACCTCATAAAGAAGGATTACGCATAGGTCTAAAACTAGTTTGTCCATCCCCAAAAAACATGTATGAGTTAAGCCGGTACATAATGAAATCGATACTCAATAACATTCAATAAATTTATTTCAATGTCCTTAAAGATGATTTTGGTTTTTTTTTAAATAACCTTTTTTAGCGTTTTAATGTACTGTGTACCAGACGGGTAGCGTACCTAATCATTACAATGCAGTTTGAATCACTAATTTTGAAAAGAAATTCTGAGGGAGGTCAGGCCTTCAGATAAAAAGACACCTTTCAAAATAGTAGATGCGATAATGATGATGATGTTTAGGCATCATATAGTATGGAATTAGGAGCGTCTTCAGATAAACCTTTTAATTGAGTCATTGCTCTGACGCACTTCGGAGGCGCTGTGATTTAACAAATTCTATATTCAAAGAACTGAGATGTTCCCCATTTGCGGAAAGCTAATTTATTGTCTTTTTTACCTCTTCCGGTATAAGGAAAATTGTTGTTATTAGTTTACCTTCAGAAACAACCGTTTTGTTTAGTAATGACTTTTTACGTTGTAGAAGTAGCAATGGGTATTCATTTTGACAAACACAAACGCCTCTGCCTACCACGATTGTCCATTCGCTACTCGGCTACTTGTACCACCAGGTCCCGTGGCATAACAATTAAAAATCGAGTAATATT
>DWDW01001227.1:0-12070 GCA_018245635.1 Mimoniades versicolor eupheme
CATATAACTCGAATTTTTTGGCGTCTCCCTTGAACGTCGACTTATAAAGGTTTTACTATACTATACTTTAAATCATATTATTGTTTAAAAAATATGATAAAAATACTTCTAAGACGCGGACGAAGTCGCGGGTAAAAGCTAGTTATAAAAATAAACTAAAAACTGCACACTATTTCTATTCGAATGTCAATAAACTAATAAAAATTATTCATTTTACTCAATGCATGCATCAAAATATTCAAATCACTTCCATATTTTTATATGACATTCAGTATTCCAACGTATCTCCGGCCTGCAACGAAACCCTTGAGTCTCTATGCCATATAACTGTCCCGCTGTGCCACATGGATTAGTGCAACAGCAGTACATAGAGTATGTAATATATTTTAAGTACTAAGCGTAATTTTATCAAGTTTTGTCAACCAACATAATTTCTGCAAGCCACAACAATCAATTCTTCGCGCTCGGCCGACTCGCTTGACATTTTGGGTAGTTCCAGTCTGTCTTTGCCAACCTCAGGAATGCGGCACACTCCCAGGAGACGATAGAATTGCTCCATACACAGCGGTTGACCTTTCTCGCGGCTTGTAGCTCTTTCCAAAGGTAATTCGCCCCTGAAAATTTTTCATTATAATATTGTTGCTTTTGTGATGCAGATAGTAAATTCTACGTTTTAGTAAATTATTATATATTTTAAGCCGCACATATTATATAAATATACTTAACTATATACCATATAAAGATCTGTAATTAAAATTGTAATATACACCTGTCAAGCATTTCCTTGTAATCGAGCATATCATCGATAAACAGCGCCCCCAAGTCAGCGACCTCGTCCATCTTAGCGAAGTGACGCTTAGGGAACACCATGCCAGGGTTAGAGTTGATCGGCAGCGGCAGCCGGACCTTGAGGTACATGTCGTCCAGCCACCACTCTGTCACCTGCGTACGACAATTTAATAGAAATTGCGCTAAAATTATTTTGATACAATATGCACGTATTAATATTCTCTAGGTGCCTGTGAAATGCTACTTGGGTAATAAAGGTTCCTATAATATATAGTTTTTATAATGTCTTAACGGAAAATATTTGTACCGTTAGGTATTTTGTTAACATTCTTAGACAAGTGTTGTTAAATAACACCATCAAATGATGTTTGAAGTGTTGACAAAATGATAAAATGATACAAAATATGCAGTTAAATCTTTTAATTACAACATGTTAAAGAAAATATCTGTTAAATGGCGCCGTTGGACTTAAAAAGAATAAGGTCCGTCTTGATCTACGCTTGGAACTACGAGTAGAAATTTTAATGGTGGTCAATGTGACGGGCTCCACAGGTATCCATTCATTTCGAAAATAAAATTTTGAACCTTCAAAATCGCCAGAGTTTTCTGAACGCGACTTCATGAAATAGCTGTGTATTAAATTTTTTGGAGATTTCACGTCAACATTCATATTTAGGTAACTTTTTATCGAATCAATTCTATCTCGTAAAAACTTGGGTTTTTTGAAAGCGGGGGAGATCTCCGAATACAGTGGTCTTTCTATGACATCACCAACACGCGATACTTCAGTTACAGGTTGTATTATAGAGTCTTTCACATAATTAACTTTGTCACGCCACGAGAAGCCAGTTTTATGGTGTCCTTGAAAGTTTTCTTTGTAGAAATCATTATTATCAATAACCAACGGTTTTGCTCTAAAGTATCTCTTTGCGGGCTTATTTCGATAGACTTCTTCGAATTTAGAATTGACCGCATGTTTCCTTGGTTCTGATTTTACAAGAAAGCCCATTTCTAAAGGCTGATAACGACGCCCTGCTAAAACTTTAGGTACATTTTTATTTGCAGCAAGGCGCTTTTGTGCTAAGAAACGTGTATTTTGATTTTTTGTCTGTATCCTTCTCATTATTTTTCTTTGCGTAGGTGATACTATCATTTTTAGAGGATATAAATTCGTTTTTCCAAATGAGTTCATAAAAGGATTAATGTTAGTATCCATTTTGCCTATGTTTTTTCCTTCTTTTTGTCGCAATATACCTTTCGTAACATGCGTAGTTTTAGTTGTTATTGGCGTTTTTGTTATTTTAGTGTTGGTATAATTTGAAATGGGAAGATTATTATCAAATTTATACTTAAACAAATTCTTTTTTATATTAGTTTTTTTAACTGAATAAGCCGTTTTAGTTTCTGTAAGTCGTTTCATTGCTATATTCGAATCTTTTTCGGTAGGTGTATATGTGTTGTATTTTATTACTTTTAATTTTTTAACAGTTATTAACTTTGGCTTTGATGAAGAGTTTAATTTTTTTTTTACCATTTTGTCAATAACTTGGTTTGTGATATTGTAATTATTTAATTTTAATACCTTTTCTTTACTTTTTATAGGTGTGTAGTGGGGGTGCGACGTAAGTTTATTTTTTGAAATGTTCTTAACATCGTTCATTCTCCATAAATAATCATCAGACTCACTTTTAAATAGACTATTCTCATTATCATTATTTGAATTTAAACCTATGTTTGAAATCGAAACAGTAGATCCACCTATATCTTGAACAGTAATTGTGTTACATTGACCCGTGTGGTTTGAATTTTTAAATATCAGTAAATTTTTGCAAGAGACACTATTTCCTCTTGGTAAGTATTGAGTAGTTTCGTTCAAATTATTGTCGATAATATTCTGTTTATTTGGTGGAGTAACATTCATATTATTTACTTTGCTAATTTCATTGGTATTTCTTTGATCCATACTTATTTTAATTGTAGTTATCGTGTTAGAAGACGAGTTACTGCGGTAACCAGAAATCGAGCAATTTAATTTTTTTTCTATATGATTTAAGTTCCACGGGAGAGTTAATTTATGAATTGAAGTTTCTGCAAACGTATAATTAGTTAAAGAAAATATTCCATGATGTATTTTCAAGAGTTTGTTAATATCGTTAGCAATGGATGTTTTCCCAGGATGGTTATCTTGTTTTTTATACTCAACATTTGATTTTTGAGAGAGAAATTTGCTTTTTACTTTGTTAGATTCCTCTACATTTAATTCAGTATTTGTTATGTTGAACGGAGAAATTAAATATATTTTATCTGCTGCTTTATAATTATTATTTAATTGATGCTTAGTCTTGCCATAGAGTATTTTCGTTGTCTTTGTAGATGTTGCTTTTGACGTTATGGTGTGTGTTGATATACGTTCATTTTTAATTTTTGGAAATACACTATATTGTAATAAATTTTTATCCTCTTTTGTAATATTTGTTTGATTTTGTAGAATTTTTGGTTCATCTCTGTTTATTAAAAGATTACCATTTGTAGTACTTTTTATTGTCACATCTGTTACTTGTTCTACTCTACGATGTATAGAATTAGTTAATTCGTTTTTGTAGGAGTCAGTTGTATCTTGATTTTTAATTGACTTAGACAAATTAACCGTGTATACTTTTGTTGTTTGAAAATCATTTTTGGGGTTTATATTTTTAAATTTTATTTTATCAGATAAATAATCTATGACATGGTTATTGTAGGGTTCTATAGTTAGTTTGTTATTATCCGTGTTTCTTAAAATAGTAGTTAATAATGTCGAATTATATTTCCTAACTCTGGTTGAATTTTTTGTTATCACATAGTTTTTCAATGCATCTGATCCTGCATTCTTTGAATAATAACTTAGTGTAAGGTTTACTATTGGTTTCCACGTCGATGTTATTAACATTAAGCTGTGTTTGTTTTCTTCTATTAGAAGATTTCTTAAGTAATTGTAATCTGGGCTAGTAACATTAACAAAGGATTTTCTTTCAGAATCATAATAGCTCTTGAAAGTAACTATTTTATTTTTTTCTTTTGATGTATTTGCAACAGTGCTTATTGGTTTAGTCCATTGGTATAATGTTACTTTGTTATAATTTCCCGTATTAGTTAAACTAGGAGTACTTGTCATCAATTTGTGATAAAAAGTTGTAGCGTTGTACCTATTATGCTCCGGAGATAATAAGATATTTTCTACCCTGTTATAATCTATAAGGCGTTCGTTCATTTTTGAAGTAGATGATTGAATGAAACCTTCTTTTATGGGAGTAACTTGTAAAGTTACGTGTTGGCTTAAATCAATATTACTGTTACTGTTATAACATTCCACATGTTCCGCTACAAACTTTGCCTTTTGAGTAGCATATTTTTTTGTCTTCATTTTTATTTTGTTAAGAGATGAATGTAGTGACGAGGCAATCGTAAGCTCTTTGCTGGCGTGGTACTCTTGATTTTTATAAGGGAATTTTTTTACTATGTTATTGATGTTGATTATTGTTTTTCCCACTGTTATATTTTTTAACATATTTTTTTGTAATTGACTTTCAAAGTATTCATAATAGGGGACGCGTGTTACAATTTTAGCTGCTGTCTCGGGTGTAAAAGAGTTTTTTAGTGTTCTTAATGCGATTGTCGAGCGGGTATCTACATAAGCGCCATATGAATAACTACTAGCATCCGCAATAATGTCGGGCATAATAATAAATGTGTTTATGTTTTCCGTTGTTTGCCTAGTTTTTGATTGTGTAGAATTTAAATTGCTAATATCCATATTACTTACAGACCCGCGATAATATTTAACTCCATGTTTATTTTTAATCAAACTGCCCTTAATTTGTGTTGGCCGTAATTGCGTTGCATTTGTTAAATCTATATTTTCTTTCTGATTTTTCCTCTGTGAGCATTCGTCCATACTTTTGTAGGAATTTAATAAAGTAAAGTGTTCTAATTTTACTTCAGATGCATTATCTAAGATATTGATAACTGGTTGGTAAAGTTTCATTGTACCTTTTTTTGAATAGCTCCTGTTAGGCATTTGTGATTTTGTTATAATGTTTTGCTGCGTAACGTTGTTAATTTCATCTTTTCGTCGATAAGAGTCCTCGTTAAAAGTTTGTGGAAACTCTTTATTGTTAAATTCAGATGTTATATCACTCACTGTTTGCATGTTGTATTCTGTTGAGGAGTTGTTGGTTTTAATTCCCTCTTTTATATTTTGTGTACGAATACGCTTACTACTTTTTACCCTAAACTTATTGCTTACATTTAACATCATTGTATAAAGACTTTCAGTCATTACATCTTTATTAGGTTTATCCACATTTTTGTCTAGTTGAATTTTTGTTTTTTTATTACCATTAAAGTGAGGGTAAAGGACAGTCTCCAATACATGTGCTGTGTTCTTTAACGTAATCATAGGTTGTACATGATTTACGGTTATATCTGTAATGTTTAAATTAATCTTTTCTTTAATTACAGTTGTCATACTACGTGTTGCGTTACGGTCATTAAACTTTTGGTTACGTTTTAGATTCGATTGATTATAATAATTGTTTTTAGATGTATGGGTTGCATTCTGCTCCTTGGTAGATGTGTGTGATATCAAGGTATTTATTTGCGTAGGCCTCGAAGAGGGTTTTGTGTCCCAAATGTTACTTTCAGTTACATTTCTTCTTCGACTACCCATATTATGAGAGATTTTTATTACCGAGTTTATCATATTTTTACTCGTATTGTTTGGCGACTTTATTACATATAAATTTTCTGCTTTAGTCAAATGAATGGTAGTGCTCTTGACATTTCGTACTCTCGTAGAGTTATTATAACGAGTAATGATTTGAGGTTCTGTTCTTAAAAAAATGGAAGAATTATCAATATTTGATGTGCTGATCTTAATTGATGTTGTATATTTACTGGCGTTGGCTATTTCGTTCTTAACGTTGATAATGTCGTTTAAATCCTTAAATTGACTAAATATTGCTTTAGACTTTATGTCACTAAAAATTACATGATTTTCTCGATTTTTTCTATTTATATTAACTGTTTGTTTAAATGGTGACATTTGATATATGAAATTTTCTTTAGTCACATCAGACATATTATTTTCAGTTACTAATGTTATTATTTCGTTAATATTTTGAATATCAATCGTATCGTTTATCATTCCATTATGTATTTGATTTGTTAATTTATTTCCTGCAGGATTTTTCATATTAACAGTTTTATTTAATTTTCGTTGAAAGCTTGAAATCTCTGAAGGATATGGGTATTTTGAGCTTGTCCTGTTCACCTGATTTCTATCTTGTTTAACTGTTTTTTTTGGTCTTGGTAATATGGTTCCTATATCAGACACTATATTTTTTGAAGTAAATTTTGAAATAGCTGTAACGGGTTTTGATAGTTTTGATATCGTTTTTGTATTGAAAAACGAAGGGTCTATGTTATATCCTTCTATAGTAGAATCTTTAGGTCTGTTGTGTTCTGTAATATTGTTAATATTGTTTTGTCCCCTTTTTACATGTATAGTATAATTTGTTGCATTACTTTTTTTCAAGATTTCAGAATTATACTGCATTGAAGTACGTAATGAATAAGGCCTGTTAGTACTTTGTTTCAAATACAGCTGGGGAACTTGTTTTTGGGATACGTTCAGATAATTACCAGACAAAATCGTTGTATTATCCCAGACGAAAGGGAAACGTTTTTCAGTAGCATTTAAATTGGGGTTTCGTGGTATTGAAGTGGTCATAACTGAATCTATTTTATTATTTACAAATAATCTACGAAGCCCATTTTCTCTGGTCGATTTGTAAGTTATTTGAGGTAAGACATGTTCATTTATAAACATGGTTTTACGTATATCACCTTTTGAATGTGCACTTGATATGAAAAATATAGTAGCGTTATTAAAATTTGCGTATGTAGGTTTTACAACTGTTATAGATTTCAATTGTGAAAAACGTTTATGCCCATTGTTTTCGTTAATTTGTAAAAGTTGCTTCTTGGGATATTTCATGTTGCTGTACGATTTTCCATTATAGTTTAAAATTGATCTATGATTAGTATATTTATTGTTTGTTATAGTTATGACTTTTACAGAGGTTGTTGAAGTGTTTTCTATGCTAGAATTTTCTAAAACTGAAGGATATGTCATCATAGGAATATTATACGCATATTTACTTCGCCTTGTTTGACCATGGTTGGTTTTCGTTATTAAGTTTTCAAATGGAATAGTAAACACTGCATTGTGGGGATCATCATGTCTTCTCAAACTATTTGTTGATTTTTGAACTACGTCTATATTTTGCAGTGCAATTGTTGTAAAGTTGGAATTATTGACTCTCAACTTATCAACTATCGTTTTCTTATTAACGTTCAAATGTTGAGGATTAGAAATAGTATAGTGAGAATTATTGAGTCCCGTTTGATACTTCAATTTTCTTGAACTTGAAACCGTATTTGGACGCGTAAAACTTCTGTAATCTAATCCATTAACCGTCGACTTATAAATCATGGTTTCTGGAAATAGCTCAACGTTTTCAGAAGTATAAATATTATAAGTAAAGTTTCTTCGACCATCGGGTATTTTTCTTGGAACTGAGCTTGTATATTTACGAGTGTCAATGTTGTGGACAGGATCTTTTGTAGTTGTGGTTGAATTTGAACATTGAACTTGAAAGGTATTAAAGTAAAAGTCAGAAGGCTTTGACTTATCATCCGTTATTTTAGTAATTAAATGTCCATGTTGAGTAGTAGATCTGACATTAACGGACTCGTTGAATCCTATGTAATTATTTGTTTTAAACGCAAATGAAATTGGTAAACCTCGTTTCATTGCAGCTGTTTGGATTTGAGAAGTATACTGTTTCTCAACTTCTTGATTCATAACTAGTTCCGTTTTATGTACAGACCTTCGAGTTATCGTGTTTACTTCATTTAGTCTCGGTTGAGAATATAGAACGTCATATGAAAAAACTGTTTTATTGTCAATTTTCTTAGCCGCTTTTTTAGTTTCAAGTTTTATGAAAATCTGATTCTTTTGATTACTCTGTTTAATCATTTTCATTTGAGTCATGTTTGCTGGCACATGAAAATCCTGAACACCCAGCTCGTTAGTAATAGTTGAGGTTTTAGTGGGTATAGTGGAAATGACATGTATGCCAAATGTAAAGTTATCAGAATTTTTTGATGGAGGTACTGTCATTACCACTTCCTTGCTTTCAGTGGTAGATATTAGCAAATCTTGTACATGTGAAAAAGATTTGTTAAACTTTATGCTTTCCTTAGTGATAATATTATTTGCGGGTCTTAAAAAATGATTGTGATTAAAAGTCGCGGGTGACCACAAGTTTTTTTTATTTACTGGCTCGATTTCAATTTTCACAAAGTTATGTAAATATTTGTTGTTACTTGAAAGCTCTTGTACATTTTTTTGGTTATTGTTTAATAATATTGTTTTGTAGGTATTTTGTGACTCCTGCATTGGGTATTGTTTTAACGTTGTATATTTTACATTACTCGTATATTCTTCAGGTTGCACGTGAACAGGTATGATATTTGGTGTTGGTTTAGGATACTTGAAATTTGTTTTTGAATACTTTACAGAGTGGTTATCGATACGTGGAAGTTTTATTAAAGAGGTAAAATCAGGTCTTGAAATAGCAGTATGGGGGGTTGTACTTTCTGGATTCCAATAATCGAAAATCGAAAATGATTTATGCCACACTTTATTATGTTGAGTACTAAAACTTGTTGATTGATTTAACATACTTGAAATATGTTTGGTGTAATTTGATATACCACGCTGTCCGTTTCCTAAAATTGTATCCATGACCGTACTTCCCCAAAAATATGTCTCTTGCTTATTATTTGATTTCAATGTAACCTTGTTCTCATTATCGTTATTATTCATAGCGAAGTTATATTTTGTTTCGTTCTCAATTGCTACGTTTTTTATTTCTGTAATGACTTTTAACGAATTTTCATCTTTATTCATTACTTTCCATTGCTTATTTATGGCAGGCCCAACTGACATATTTAAAGCCTGTTCTTTTTTTATTAAAGTAATTGCTTTAATTGGCTTAATAATATTGTCAACCTCAATTAGAAACGTTTGTTCTGAGGACAAATGTGGTACATGTGTTGTATTTAGCACGGTTACTTTCTCCGTATTAAAAAATTGTTTGTTTTTTATATTTTGCACATCTACTGCATTTTGTAATGGAGTTAACCTTAATATATTTGCTTGAGAGAGCATTGTTAAATCACTATGTGTAGAATCTCTTAGATGATTCTGTCTTCTGGAGCTTACACGGTAAGCAACAATATTAGCCGTATCACTTGGCTGCAATACCTTTTGTGATGTCGCGTTGCTTTCTATTGATTTTTGCGTAAATTTTCTATCTTCCTCTATAGTATATTCTTTTCCTGTAGTAGTTGATAATTTATTGCTTTTACTTTTTAACTGATTCAAGTGAGAAACGTCAGGACTCATAATATTTGCGTACTTTTTCACCTGTGTAACTCTTGTATTCTGTGCTAATCCTTGGTTTAATAGGTATTTTAAATAATTTTTAGAAGTTCCCTTGTTATGGCTTGGAATTTCAGATGTCGCCCGTTTATATTTATTATAGGACGTAGAGTAATTAACATTAAACTTCAATGTCCCCCTTTTAATATTTGTATGCGGTATAAGTTTTTGTGACAACCATGGATTGACATTATTGGTAATACTCATATTGAATGCTTCGTTTACAGTAGTATTTAATTTAGATATGGGTTTAGTACCAGAGGAGGCTACTGTTATATATTCAATAACCGTTCTGGCAAGTGAATTATCCGTTGCTTTTTGTAATCGATGCATAACCAGATTATCAGTATTTTTATTCATATGCAACGATTTTGCAGGTATTTGCTTTCTTGGAATAAAGAGTGGTAGATAAGATACTGGAACAATAGAATTCTCCATATAATCAGTTGGTGTAACTATAGTAGATTGGACATAATTATTAGAAAATATGGAATAGTTAATATAAATGTTAATGTCTTGAAGCTTAGTATTTGTCGGCAATACTTTTTCAGAGGACCAAAGATTAATGTCGGTCCTAGGAGTAATGGTATAACTTTTTTCTTGCTTATATGGTTTTTGAATCGAAAAATCACCGTAGAGAGTGTAAATGGGTTTCGTGGCAGTTTCTGCTATTGTAGCATAGTCTGTAACTGGCTTTGAAATAACTGTCAGCGTTTTGTACTTATTTACACTCAAATCATCCAAAGTGTCATACAAATACTGCGGATTATGTGTACTGACGTCAATTTTTGGTTTGTTGCTAAAGGAATATAGCATGTTATGAGTAAAATATTTGTATTTCAAACCATTAAAACCTTCGTTGTTATAGCTTGACATAGCTGTAGTGGTTTGGATAGCATCGTCAGGAAATGCAAAAGAATAAAAAACACTAACAATTCCCTTTTTCATTATTTGGGATGCCCTTTCCGATTTCCCTTTTTTGTTATAAACTTCGTTCATTATTATACTCCAATCAGGCGTATTACCTAATTTATGTTCTGACGGTTCTAAGATAGCACCTGTTATAGAATTTTTGACGATATTTATATTGGTATCTTTCTTTACGTTTTCTTTTCCAGAAACTATACTTTTAGCATATATGTTCATAGTGTTACTATTATTAAAAGAATTTTTCATTTTAACATTTAAAAAAGGGGTTAATAGATATTCGTTGGTGAACATCGTTAATGGTTCAGCATAAGTCCTTGAATTTATTCTTGATTTGTTTTGTTTTGTCGATTTTTCTTTTACATAGCTTTTTATTTGAATGTCATTTTGCTGAACGGAAAATATCTTTGTTTCATTAGTGAATAAGTTGGCCATAGTCGACGTTACTAAATTATGAGGAGCTAATAGTAAGCTATTTAATAACTGATTATTTCTATAATCAGGTGAAAAAATGTTATTTTTATTATGCAAACTATTTTCTTTAACGATACTTCTAACACAAAAATCCAAATTCCTAAAGCAAGTAGAATTGTTCTCTTCATTATCAAGTAGCTTCATGTTCATAACAAAGTTGCTTCCGTCATTCATTCCTTTATCATATATTTTAAATAGATGTTTTATTTTAGTAATTGTCCTTTCGTTATCAGTGACAGTATTAATATTTTCATTATTGTTAAGATTATCCTCGAACTCATGTGCAGTATTTTTAATGACTATTTCTTCATTATTCCAATTACAGGTAGAAATAGTAGAATTAGAGCAACACATTCTAGTATAATCTTCTTGGTCATTTTCAATAGATAAATTGATATATATTTTTAAAGTATTCTGTTTACGTAGAAGTTTGAATGCCTTTACTTTGTTATCCTTCAATTTTTTTTCTAGAAACCTGTATATTGAAAGTAATACGCAATACGGTACCGGTGTTAATTTAGTTATTTCATCTGTAATTTTTTCAAAATTATTGTCTATTACATCAATGTCTACAGGGTTATTTGTATGCAGGATATTTTTTACTTCAGCTTCGCTTACTCTCACGGAATTGTTGACCACCGTGCTTAAATTTCTATTTGAACCCAGATGTAGTGTGATAATAAGTATGGAATTTTGGAACAAATTGTGAAATGTTTGAGACCGCCTGGATATACTGTACTTACGTATACTATATTTATGATTATTCTTAGTGCCTATTAATACTCTATACATTATATCGAGATTCTTGTTGTGTTTGTTATTAATATTGTATACATTTTCTTGTCTATCATTTAATGTTTCATAGGAGTTCTTGTCATGTTTTAATATATTTATAGATCGATGGTTTCTTTGCTCCTTCACATCACTACTGAGTAATTTTTCATCCATGCGATTTTTCAAATTTAAACAAGTTCTGTTGTAAATGTCTTCAAATTTATGTACACTTTGGTCTTCAGGTTCGACTGAGAAGTTCGTTTCTCCATTATAATTTTTACCTCTTAAATTAAACGTTTTGTGCATGCACACACATACGCTTTCCAATAATTTTAATGCCACGTCAAACAAACGTTCGTCACTGCTCGCTTCATTTAACAGATGTAATATTCCCATTAACACTTCGCCATTATTAAATTTATTTTTTGACACTTTTAATAGACCATGGTTCTGGGTAACTAAGTAAATTAGACAAAGCGATGAATATGTCCATAATTTTGAGTTCATTTCTATTACGGCTGAGGTTTATTTTTTCTCCCCATGTTGAATGTTTTA
>DWDW01001228.1:0-12062 GCA_018245635.1 Mimoniades versicolor eupheme
AAAACATTTGCTTAGAGTAAGTCAATGAATGAATCGTTACGTATCTACATATTGTTATGTATTAGATAATTTATCTTGCGCAAACCTTATGTAATTCTGCGTATCAATTATACGCAGAAGGAACTCTCAAAAGGAAGAATTTATACACTCAATTTACCGTCGGAACAAATATTTTATGTTGTATTTTCGCTTGCTGAGGTCATAAATAAGTAACAAGGGTGGAGTACACTAGAGGTACACTTAATGTGACAGTAGTTTGGGACAAATGGAGTGAAAGTTGGTCGCCGGTGGAATCAGAAGCGTCAATATTTGATGAGCAGACCGCGGCTGGCCGGCAGCGACAACTCAAACACGTGGTTTCAGTTGGTACAAAATTGGAGCGAACAGCGACTTTTACACAATTTTATATGAAGAAACAATGTGGATATAATCAAACTGTTACAAAGTATAGTAAATTGCTGAATTTTAGTTAAATGTATTGAATATTCTTTATTAAATATAAATTTTAGCATACACAGGACAATATTTCTAAAAATGTTAGAACCTCTACAATAATTAATGGTAGCTTGTAAGAGATATTACTATCTGAGACTCATGCTATAAAAAAGCATTGGCTACAATTAAAAACTTGTCGACTGCTTCCTTGGTCGAGTGGTTGCTAGCGCGACTACTGAACGAGAGGTCCCGGGTTCAAATCGCGGGTCTGGTACCACTGTATTTTTCTGAATTGAAATTTCAAATACTAACTGGGAGTCTTGATGTATGCCCAGTGTACGACAATACTATTTATGGCTCACTACCATTGCGGTAGGTATCTACATTCCTCTGCCTACCTGCCCGGGGATTACCAGCCTTATATTACGTTACGTCAACAAAAAAGGCTAATAATTCAGTACGCCAATCTCTTATGACATATGGTTGCTCCAAAAACAAACGCACTAATTAGGGAACTAATGTAGCGGTTGTCTTTGTGTCCCGTGAACCCGGAGCCGGCTTCGGGTTTGAACAAAGGCTTGCGGCGACTACGCTCATGGCTGAGCGATCGAGTTTCACATTACGCCTGACGCTTTGCGTGCTGTGCGCTTGATAATTAACCGTCCGAGCCACTGTAATCTTATCCACGGGAGGTTGTTTCGCACATATGCTACATACAATATATTAATGTAAGAAAGAATATAGAAATTACAGTGCAGTTAGAAATACTCGTATTATAGTGCATTGGTATCAAAAGTGTAGAGAAGAGAACATGAAGTGATGTAGACGCAGACAGGCGGCCGTGGCAGCAGATGGTGGAAGCTTTCACCGTGGGCAGACATGGTCTTGGTCACATAGCGTAAACACTTAGAATCTGAACCTTGTTGTATATTTTTAAAATTTGTTTAGCATAGTTATAAGAGATATATTATTTCGGTCATTACAAATTAAAATATTTATAACGATGAAACCCAACGGGGTAAGCAAAGACGTTTTCTTCGCCAGTTTTTTTTTCAAATGTTAATAACAATGATACGGTAAACAAATAAACATAAAAGTCTGAGGTCTAATTCATATCCATCTATTGGATATCAAAGTAAGTAGAGTCCATACGCGTGTTTACTTATGGATTAAAATTCTGACTCAACAAACATTCGAGCTCATTACCAATAAATTTTGTTTGATAATCGAACTTACAATCTAACTATGCAGTAACAGGCACGAGCTAATAGATTAACAGCTCAGTGGCCATTATTAATTGAAATGGAATAAAAGTTTACTTAAAAGCGTCGGCCTCCCATCCCGCGCAACAGCCGCAACGCGAATTATCTTGGTGAGGTTAAACCAAGTTGGTCCCGCGACGAATCAGCCCGACGAGGCTGTGAGGTGGTGGATTTGCATTTATTACATGCCATTAATAATACTACCCAGGAGACTGTGCTGTACTACATAAAATACGTTTCTTGATCCGGGAATACTAATTTACTTAATACATTTTGTATATATAAAAAAAATCCGCCCATTCAATAATTGGAGGTGTAACGAAATTGGTGAAACCTGGAAGTGTAGGTACTACACTCCTCTGCCTACCCCTTTGATATTATGTCGTGGTACGTTAAAAATGCCAGTAAGTATATCGGTAAAATAACTACATATACATAATAAAATTACAATTTGCGCCTATCTGCTCCAGTACGGGTTTGAAGTAGGTATAAATTAAATAAAAATTCAAGAGAGATGCAGTGTGAAATTCGGATGTTGGACAAGGGTAAATAGGCATAATCTAGGCAAAAGGCACCAAGTGGGCTAAAATTTACCAGCGTTAGTGGTTTGTAATATTTAAGTACAACATCATCGGTCTATGCAGTCCACTGCCGGACATAGGCCTCCTCTAAGGGACTATGGCCATAATCCTCACGCTGGGCATGCGGGCTGAGGATCGTACAGCACAGCCCCTGGCACCGCCTCCGCTGCTGCCCATAGGCGGCCAGGGCATATCTAAGTACGTAACATATAATTTATCTTTCCACTGAGACACAATACACGATCGAACTCTTTGAATAGAATACTGTGGTATTTTAACTGCACTATATTTTTATACTTTATTCTGAAAATGATTTTGGCCAAAACTTTTGCTCTAACAGCTCATAGGTCATCAATGACCAGTAAAGCTTACTTAATACATACATAATATTATTTTGCTATGCGACCGCGTCAACGAACTACTCACCTTAAATTACAGACCGAAATCAAGTGTAATGTAGCACTTGGAATTCTATAAATCTGTAGGTAAAGGAAGTTAATAAAAAACCACTGGTATAATCAAAGAAAATTATGTAATGATTAGTCTGCCAACCCTCACTTGGCCAGGGTGACAGACTATGAACTCAGCCTCACATTCTGAGAGGAGACGTGTTACAACAATGGAATGATGCAGGGTTTGAAATAAATTTCATAATTTATGTAAGCTGAGAATGTAAGAAAAGCTAATCAAGAAAACATCCCGTTAGTTCCGACGTCACACAACAAAACTGTCATTGAACAATTACTCAGAATTGGTCTATTACTGAGCTGCATTTTGCTTTCTGTACATCTGAGTTAGACGTACTTGGTTGCATTAAATGTTTGCTAGAAATACAATGTACCAGTATTGTTCGTAGCATACTTAATTTAGAATCCGTCGCGTATGTCATATTTCGATAATATTGAGTAAAGAAGGACGTTTGAGTCACGACTTACGTCATCAGTATTTGTGTGTACATAATAAAACAAAAAGCAAGAAAATTGCAAGCTTAACAACTTGGTAACTAAATTCTAATATATTTTGACTCTAACATACTTTTATAGACTCTAACATATTTTATAATGTAACATGTATTTTATTGTTACTGAATGAGGTCCTAAAATGATATATACAATTCTGAAATATCTCTTTTAGGATCAAAACAGATTCAACAAACTTATGCCCTTTTAAAGGACATTCTGTAACAGGTCAAAACTCGAATTACTAAGGGGTACTTACTGACACGTAATAGTTTTGTAGTTTTAACCAACCATGATATTGGCATTAAACGTTCCGTGAAATTATATTTTCATCCTTCAATTGACATAATATTTACTTTACAAAAACAATGCTTTAGAAATTGTTTTTGAAAACAACTCTGTCACAACTAGGGCCCAAGAGACCCTAGATATATATCCAATTAATAACCCTTACTACCGAAATTGAAGACGCATCTATCAAAATCCATTAAGCCCCCATAATAACCATTGAATCCAGCTGAACAAGGATAACAATAGTTAACAAAGTCTATGGCATTACGCTGATATAGAACTATCTATCTACTGATATAGGACTAATGATTGTCGCGGTAATAACACCACATTAGACACAATACATTACAGCAATTTCACCGAAGATGGTGTTACTCGTAGTAGTAAATGTGAAATACAACGTAATTACAACGTGATTACAATTACATCGATCGATCGACATAATTAACGCATTTTAAAAAACAACACAATTAATAGACTCATAAGAATTAACTACAATGTGGAACAATTAATAGGTTGATGAAATAATGATAATGATGAAATTACTACTGATCTATTAACTAATGATTCCGGTGGGATGCGAGTAGTACACACTCGGCAATACTAATTACGTCACACATCATAACAGTCAAGAAGTTACCATAAGTCGGAATAACAGTGGATACGTCTCATTTCAACACAGATGACTTTTAAATGTTTTAAAGGCTGACAGTTATCCGGTTAATATGTTTGCTTAACTTGACATGAATTCATAAAATACGAGTAGGTAATTGATATCAATTTAAATATGTATATGTATCTTTAAATTGATATCAATCATTTTATGAACGCTAAAAATCTATATCCTGCGTATAGATTGTGTCCATTCTACAATCCTTTACTGGAAACTAGAGCGAGCGAATCGATTTCGAACAAAAGATGGTGATCAGGGTCGGATAATGCACGGAGCTACAGACAAAATTTAATGGAAATGTCACTGGCACTCATCTTAAGGGCCTCTTTAGAAAATCCATAGATAATGGCTAATGGCTTTAGTACTCTACAGAGTAAATCGATTAGAAGCCATCTGCTTGGATTAATTAATAATTCCTTTTAGTAAATTACACAGGATCCCTTTTAAATAATAATATAATCTTGCAGAAATCGCACGCTTTTTTAACGATTTCAGGGTTATTGACATTCTGTACGATTATTCATTCCTTGAGTCGTTAAAACTGAATTTTATTAGAGACTGACATGATTGAACATTTGATGAATATCTCATAGTCATTTATAAGCTTTCGAACATAAACCAGTGGAATTGAGGTACTGATCAAAATCTATGTACATATTTGGCGATCATTTACATACTGTGTTATTTCAATATAAAGGAAAACAAAATACAGCATGCGGAAACAAAATTAACTGTTTAATTCGCGCTAGTATTCAGATCAGATTCATAAAAGCTGTTTGTCATATTACATATTATCGTTAAGTGCTCTGCAATCTCTAATCCGCATGCCCAGCGTGGGGATTGCATAATCCCCCAGGGAGGCCTTAGCCCAGCAGTAAACTGCAATAGGCTGATGATGAACAAGACGTGTCCGATGTGACACAACATCATGACATATAACTTTTTGCATTTACATAAATGATGTTTGTCAACAGTTTTGATCCGAGAGAATTAATTCCAATTTTACACAGTTCCGGACTAGGAACAAGTAAAGGAAATACAAATTGAGAGGACAATAAGGAGCGGATGCAACTACAACACGTTCCTAAAGTAAATATCCACAAAGCTATTTGTACTCGTTGGTCCACAGCTGCACGAATTTAGTGGAGTAATGCTTTAAACCAGTACAGCGATAGTTCCATCGTTTGTGTTTGCTAGACTTATTCCCTAACGCGTACCAGTAACATAATGTCAATTTCTATGTACAAACTGAAATACATATAAAAGTTGTACAATGAAGCCATTATATTTATTATGATTAAATTTATACGTAACATCACTTCTGTAATACTCGAAAAGGTAGGCAATACTGTTCGTTCCAAAGTTTCATTAGTTACGTTTACATCCCGCTATGGAGTAGTTGGTGAGCTTATTGCCATATAATGTGAATTTAGTTTATTTTTAACTAGCGACCCGCCTGGCTTCGCACGTGAACTTTGACTTTTTTATCGATCTTTTGAAGATATACAATTCCGTAGTACATTAATTTGATCTACGGCGTATGGTTTAGACAGCGTTTGCGATTCTAACGCATAAAAATATTTGTTACGATATCACATTACAAATCTTTGAATTTTTCGACATTTTTGTACTACAATAAGTATATGTATATTATACATATAAACCTTCCTCATAAATCACTCTATCTATTGCTAAAAACTGCTTTAAAATCTGTAGAACAGTTTGAAAGATCTAAGCGAACACACTGCGGAAGCGACATCATTTTATACTATGTAAAGACAACGATAATAATACATTTCCATAAGAGAAGAAGTAAGCTAACGTTGGGCGCCAAATTTGTAAACATTTCAAATGTAATATAATTGCCTCGTTGGTCGTGCTGGTTGCAGCGCAACTGCCGATCAAGAAGGCCTTGTTTCAAATCCCGGGTCGGGCACTAATGGATTTTTCTAATTTAAATTTTCTATTAGTGACTCGGAATTTGGATATAGGCCCGGTGTGTGGCAATAGGCTAACCATCTATTCCATAATGGGACTAAAAGGTAACTGGAAAAACGTGAGACTGTACTACATTCCTCTGCCTATCTCTTCAGGGATTCCAGGCGTGATGTTAAACTACATACTTTTCAAATGTAACCAGACATTGAATAAACTCAAGTTAGGCACTTAGTCGGTTGATCCAATAATTGCTGCTACATTCAAAGTTTTAAATCAAACAAATAACAGTACGTGCACATTGAAATATTGTTCCCATAACTCCTGCTTTCGCTTTCCAACGTAAACATTAATTCCTTCGTAACCTCGTACAGATGTGCCGGTGATTCCCCCCTCGTCCCACTTTCTGTCGTAACATGAAAACGGAAGGTTTCACAAATTCATTTGCCTCGATAAGATACAAACTTGGTTGTCCACGTAGCGCGTAAAAATTACAGACTTCATAAAAGTTTGATTTACGACATCTTCCCGGAATTGTGCCGTTCCCTAGAGTTTTAACAACTTTCGCAGTTGAGATTGTTTCGTCTTTTTACATCCCTATTATTTTAGTCTGTCAATATTTTAAAGAATCTTAAAGAAAATTGTTAAGGTAGAGAAAAACATATTTTTGTGAGTTGTTGTAAATGAAATCTTTTGAAAATTTCTTGACGAAATTAACACAATGCTTATATTACATCTCTAGGCGTTATGTCTAAATACCATTTGATGACATCTTCTTAACATACAATACATGGGGTCTCATTTCACTGCTAGAAAATCTTTTCGAACATAGAAACAGTTAGTGTTTTCTTCAACTAACTACTTAATTATCGTAATTGTAAAATACCTGATGGTAAATTGTAAAATAATTGTAATTTCAGTGGAATTTATTAGTATTAGTGGTATTTCAGTGGAAAATGATGACAGAGGCTCCAACTCGGTGATCTATTCACTTTGTCACTATTTTCAATAATTAGGCAGAGGCGTGTTTTTCTCTCCCGTGGGGGATATAAATATTTATTATACCATCTAATACTGCAAGACACAAGGATATTACACAACGCTATTCTAGGACAGTCCTGTAGTTACAAAACAGTATGATCAAGATGTTCGTAGTGGGAAACAACTTGAATAACGTTGTGATGCATCAAGGTGATAATATCATGATATTAAAACAGCTCTTCGATTAATGGTAACCTGAAAAAAGGATATCTCTAATGAACCATAATGATAAATAGTTATTTTTATTAATTGCATTTTAATTAATAATCGAGTGGTTGCATGCGCGACTGCCAGCGCCAGATTTAGTCGCCTGTTACGACATCCAGTGTCCGGCATGGAGCCGGCGAATGTAGGTATTCTAACTTCGCCACCATACGGATATCCGCCCCGACACGGTGAACGGGAACTATTGTATTTTTCTAACTAGAATTTTTAGTTAAAATATCTATTACAGGCTCGGTGTCTGGAGCTGTGCCCCGTGTGTGGCAATAGCCTTGCTATCTATTCCAAGACGGAATATAAACTCAATATATACAGAAAAGGCCACTGACAAGACTGAAAACTTAAAAACCTACGAAATTTGAAAACCTATTGACTAAGCATTAACGTAGCTCAGCGTGCTGTAAAAAATTTGTTATCACCAGTCCTATTACAGACAACAAAACGCAACTAACCAGCTGATACTTCCAGACCTACCAATATAATTTATAATCAAATCTTTTTAGGAACATTAAATGTCTCAATATTAGACTGATCGTCTGTTTAGAGGCACATAACCAGATTCAGATGTTAATAATCATATTTCTAATGAACTCTGTTGTGCAAATGTCAAAGGAAACGTAGATGTAACCGCAATATAACTTAATGGCGACCTAATACGGATCGCGTTTCAACTTTCGCTTTACTTCTAGGTCAATACTACACGGAGCCACCGCAAAGATCAAACCAACACTCAGACAATATAGCTTTAACATGAACAATTACATGTAATTCATTAATTATCATTACAAATATTTTATATTATAGGCCATTACTTTATCCTAATTTAGACTAATAGTTTAAATGTAGATATTATTGAATATTTCTTGTCCTTAGTTTAAGAGTGTTTTTACTTAAAACTATTGTTTATTATTTCTACAAATTGTAATTTATTTAATAATGCTATTAAAGCAAAAATTAAAAAAAAAATTGTTTTTTTAAATTTTAATGCATTTCGAGTGTTTGTTACGAAAAGGTATTTTCATTCGTTTTATCGTTATTTCTAACACAGCATTCGCTCAGGTTTGTTGAGTGATATTTAGCAGGGTTCAATGCCCGATGCAACCACCCCAGCAACACGTCGGCCGACTGGTTGTGCAACACGTTGTTGTTTTGCAACGTGAACCGAAATTCAAACATGGAGTAACTGAATTCGTGTTATATATAAAAATGATTGATGTTGCTAAACCAGTGGGGATGTTTGCGGTGAGCTAATGAATGGATAAACTACCTAATAGTAAGTCAAATATACCTATAGATATTGTCTAAATAATATATCTGTATATGAAAAATCTTGCGTCACGATATGCGTCCACGCTAATTTCCGCAACCACTGAAACGATATCAATAAAGTGCTATAGATATGTATATACTGCTTGGTCGAATTTAAAACGTAGGATAGTTTTTATCTCTATTAGAAAGGTATTTTTTTGCTGCGAATTAAAGGTTTTTAGTAGATAGAGGGTCGAATTCACGAAGATACGAAGATATATAAGTTTTCAATACATGCCGGTAATTACACAATTTACCTCAAACTTTTTTAGGTTGATTAAGTATTAGATGGCATAGATAGTAATAGATGGCGGTATATTTTAATCTCAAATAGTTTTTCATGCAAAACCTTGCTGTAAATGTTCGGTCATTGAATTAAGTACGTAATATAAAAATCTCACAGCGAAATCCCACACATTAAAGAATGTCGTAGTAACCACGAACACTATGCCATTATGACGGAAATACAGACACTCTATTATGGTGTATTACGTATGGGTTAAAAACTGATGAACGGGGTCCATTGCCGAGTTTCCCAGCAGACGTGAAGTGAAAGTGTTCCCACGAGTTGCGGCACGGCGCGGCGGTAGTGACAGCGGGCCGGCACGAGCTCAATCGAATATCCTTTTATAATAAGGGGTTTAATAAATTAAAATAATGAATGAACCTCTCGGGGCACGCTTATGTCCAACAGTGGACTGCAATGTGCTGATAACGATGATGATGATGATGGAATGACGAATAATTTTCAATAAATTTGAAAAAATAAATAATAATTTTCTTATTTCAACTACCCTCCTCTTTTTATAGCTTTGGGAAAATACAAGCATAATTATGTCTAACAAGCACAAAATATGCAAAATGGTCAAAACAATAAAATAACAGTACTCTCTCTGTACTACCGAACAAGGAATACGAAATTGTTCAAAATTACTCAAGATTTAAAAATATTATGGCAATGTGTAAAGTGTATGTTACGTACGGAATATATTTGATTATTTTCCTTAAAGGTTAGCTAATTTGTAAATCAAAACTAAATTTAACACGTTATTGAATCGTTCACTTTTTTGTTGGTCTCTATAATAATACCTTCAGTTAATAGCCCTGTATTTTAAACGTGTCTAGCTATCTGAAACGAGTCACTTACAAAACAGAGATAATGTACAGGCAACGGTTGCTATGTCAATCGCGAATAAATCAATTATCTGTCTATAAAATGAAACCTGTGTATTTCAGTGGAACTAACTTTCCTCGACAATTAGGAAACACTTAAGACATGAAATAACAAATTATGAAATAATTGCTCGATCTCAATAGATCGACGAATGTCAAAGGAAAACTTATTTTATTTAAGTTATCACTTGAATCAACATTTAAGGCACAGAATTTAATCACTAATTTGATTGCTTAATGTACATTGCTTTCAGAATACGATATTAAATGAATCGGTTCAGTCAATATTCTCTGGAATCAATTACAAAATTTGATTTACACTTTGATTTCAGTGAATATAAATTAATATTGAATAAGTAAAAGGCGATAGAGATCCATGCCTGACGAAGAGATACACTTCTTAGCAGGGAGATAGAGCGCTTGAAATTGATTTTTCAAATATGTGAATATAGTTATATCTACAATTAGCTTCAGACCTTTCTATATTTTGTAAGGTTTATGTATACTGCGACTAATTGATGTTCCAGCGACTAATTGATCATCTAGCTACTAATTATTTGTATTTCTAACATCAAACTTGTGAATTAAGAATGGTTTCACGAAGATATTATAATCTATATTAATCTTAATATTCTACAGGACTACATCGCTATAACTACAATAACCCATTTGATTTGATTAAAAATATTGGCTAAAATTTACTGTTTTTCTAATGTTAAATTTATGACTTCAAATCTACGTATTTAGGTGTGTTGTTGATTGAAAGGTAATGACAGAATATTATTACGAAAAGTACAATTCGTAAATTCGTACTGCAAAAATATAACGCTAAGCTCACAGCCTCGTTCAGTTAAAACACTACAGCCAAGCAGTATGACATTTATTAGCCACAACCAGCATTTTTTTAACCCGTATAGGCTAGAATTCGTGTTAAATAAATTAAATAATAGTGCTAGTGGATTTTCGCCTTAATATGCGTTCCGTATCGCCGGCACTGGCAGCATACAGCGCCGTTGACTAATATTTCCGGGTTATCTCTGCCGTTTATACGATTGTCTCGTCACGCAATCATTTTAATAGAATCACTAGCCTCACAAGAACCTCACAGTAAAATCAAATGAAATATAGTGAAATGTGGAAAGTGTGTAAAGTCCTTAAACTAGGGTCGAAAATATTTTATTTGAAGATTACTTTTTTAGAGTTGTCGTTAAAAGTTGAATAGAGATTCCAGTTTTTGACAAAGATACAATAAAGAATATAACAGCTGAACTTTATCATTCTAAGAAATAGTAAATCGCGGTAAGAATGAGGGCCTTAACGTCATCAGCATAATCTAAAGCATTGCAACAGTTGTCAATATTTAGATGGATGAAAGAAGTTATACAATGAAGAATTCGTAAAAGTTATACAATGAAAAATTCGATTCGTATCTCATAAACAGTCATTCTGATTTTAGCAAACCAATAATTATACTATCGTGTAGCGGATCATAAAACGATCGCACGTAGCTTGAATGCCTACATAGCATGTAGGTATAGATGTATAGTTATGGTTACGCCTACAGGGGTGGGCAGAAGCTGAAGATTTCCACTTTTAAGTAGATAAATAGAAATATAAAATACATTTCCACGAGTCACGTCAATTAAATCGTTATATTTACAGTTCGATGTTTCTTTTATTTATTTCGGAACGCAATCGTTACGCTAGGCAACGGAAGTCAGAGAAAAACGAATACGAATTGGATTGCCAAAAAATATATTGCTACGTCCTCGTAAATGACATACAAATACAGGTGGACAGGACTACATTTATTTGACTACATCACGTTTTGATTTCACGCGATCACAACTCACAACTGGACCACCAATTTTACAATCAAATGGACGTGGATTAATTGTCCGAAAATTGCTGCAGCTTTTCATTAGTTACAGTTGTAGATAGTACGTAAAATACCGCTATGCATTGTAAATATAGTTAACGATGGCTCCATTATGGATTTGTGATCACGTGGTACATACAATTAATAATTGTATATCTATATGAGTTCAGTGATTCAAAGTTATCTAGGGTTCGTCTCCTTGGACGCACGGATGTACGGCAATATTGGTAATATCACCACCTTTTCCATTGTGGGACGTAAGCATGACTGATGAAACGTCGGAGTGTACTGCATTCTCGTGCC
>DWDW01001229.1:0-12055 GCA_018245635.1 Mimoniades versicolor eupheme
GAGCCTATTGCCATGCATCGGGCACATATCCAGACTCCGAACCACTACTAGAAAATCTAAATTAGAATTTTTTTGTAGTGTTCGACCCGGGAATCGAACCCGGGACCTCCCGACCGGCAGTCGCACTTGCAACAAACACGACCAACGAGGCAGTCCTAATTAGTAATAATAATTTATACAATAGTACTACAATGCTTATTGAATCGAAATTTGGTATATAGGATAGACGACAAAGTGGGGTCGCTTTTGAGGTAGGAAAGGTGTTGCGTGTGGAGCAATCAATAAAACTAGTCATAATTCAAATAACTTTTATTCCAGCTTCTACAATCAAAGTCACGACTAGATTCTACATGATTAAACACTAGGTTACAATGTCCACCCGGTTCTTGTTGTAGGGTTGACCGCGACAGATACTACAAAAGTATTAAATAAGCTAGTTAATACATATTCTGAATTCAACTTAGTTTTCAGTCTAAATAAATAATAAATTAGCTACACTATACTATAATATCTAGATATGCCTAAGATATCTACAGACAAAGTACTCAACATTTAAAGATATAGAGAGATTTATAAAAGATGTAAAATGCAAAAAAAATGCACTAACACCAAACACACTTCTCTGACAGGCAATGGAAGAGATTTAATATCGCATTGAACATTAATATTTAAAGGTATCTTCCGGTCTCGACGAGAGGGCTCCATAGAAAACCTGAAATTGACAATGAATATATTAATATTAATAACAAATAAAATCAAATAAATTATACTAAGAAAACAAAGTATGTGTGTCTATTTGTAAGTGTTAACGCTATGATTTTCTTATTTCAGTGCAAAATTTACTGCATATAAATGTCTATTTTCCTTCATATTACTGTAAATTCCTATAATGTTGGATGTTATTGCACATGCTAATGTGAAAAATAACCAATGATCTATTTGTCATAGCCGAGCCAACTATCACGCGCAGAACTGTAAAATAATTTTAATGTCTGTTCTACATATGATTATATTTATGCATTACGAGTATGTCTATAACAACAAATATCAAAATGTAAAATGACAATGAATGAATATTAATTAGAAATAGTGTGCGATACCTCGTTTGCCGATGTCATTGAGGTAGTTCCTGTTGGCGGCCGCGCGCAGCGCGTGCACCTTCCGTTCGTTATCCAGGCTGAGCTTCTGGCGCAGCACCGACATGGGCAGGTCGATGGACAGGGACGGCATGCGCCGCTTCACGCGCTCCCCGTCACCGCCCTTCACCCCATTACACTTTTATATAGTTGTACTCGTACTTCGTTTTGAGGCTTTATTTAGCTCGGGACATTTTTCAGTTGCGCAGTTAAGTTAGAGCGCGTATACGATCTCGCAGTCTTTAGCTATAAGAATGTCTTCTTTCCAATGTAAGTGAACAGCGGCAATGGTGAAAATTAAAAAATATTTTCTACTCAATGTTACATTTGTATTTAAAGTCATAACAAAAATAAAATTAATTTTCACAAGTTAGTGTTTAGTACAGTCAGCTATCAAGTAAACATAAGAAAAAGGTAATGAATAAATTCCTTTGTGGTGCTTCTCCACGTTGTGTTATGAATTAATAAATTACATGTTACAACCGCACCTTTTAGTACGTAATGGCTAGCTATGAAAGTATATAAAGCGATCTACTAAAGAAAGTACAGCAATTTTGTCTGCAAACGCAACTTCAAGATTGTTTGTTCCATAAAGATACATAATTCTTCTATCGACCGTTATATTGTCGAAGTATTTTATAGAAGTAATACCGACTGTGTATCAATAAAACAACAAAATACATTAGTAAATGATTTATTTAATAAAACGAAATAAAAACAATATCTAATAACATGTAAAATAAATAATAATGCAATAAATTGCAATTTAACGTAGAATAGAATTAGGCACTTATCCTGTACGTTTAATTACATAAAAGATCATTAAGGACGAACATTTTTCCATATGGCGAAGCGAGTAACGCTGGACTGCATCTTAGTCCTTAAGGCTGCAATCGAATGTGCTCCACGGATCTAAAATGAAGAGAACAACAGCTATTAACTGAGAGGAAAGCGATAATTATTTCTACTGCATGCATCATATACTTAGAGCTATGAATGTAGTACACAGAACGTGATAATTCTAATAGCGAGCTCCGTCATGCCTCTGAGCTATTTGTAACATATAATGTATTCCAAATTAAATATACCTAAGCGTAAAATAATTAACATTAATAGCAATTCCATACGATATACAGCTTTCTAAAGCCGGCAGGTGTGTACTCGTATTGTTCGTTTTCATCAGCCATTAAAACAAATGATAGCATTGAAATGAGCGATGTGGATACTAATAAACACAACAAATATAAAACAGTTGTCTGCATTTTGGACATTTGCATGCGAATATTACAAAGAGAACTGCAGAATCACATGCTTACAAAAATGATAAAAATATCACTGTACGAGTAAAAACAGTCCAAGACAAGTTTTTTTAAGTTTAGTCAACATCTCTGTAATTTCAAATTACGACTAATGTAGCCCTCTGAGGGCACCCGAAAAAAACAGCTGGGTGCGTTTCTATAGAGAATCGGAACCTTCCTTATTGACAAGACAGTAAAATTATTTTGCTTTACAAAATGACCACATAACCAAAAACTCCTGCAACTGCCGTCCAAAAGTACCAAAATAAAACTGGAAAGAGATTTGTGGCTCATAGAATAGTCGACTCTTCAAAGCAAGGGTGAATAGACTATTTCTAAGCATACGTGCCTTCTTAGGGCGCAGCTGGGTTTCACGTCACACTGGAATGCCGCTACACTCTGGCACATCATACATAAATAATAAAATTGCAATCAAATAGTAAAGTTATCTTTCTAGGTTATAGAGAGTATTTCATTAGGTTAGAAATATTAATGACTGACCTCTTTTCCCAATGCAGTTGAAAAAATCCCGGTTAGCGTGCGCTAGCCTGTCCAAGTAGTTGTTGTAGGCACTTCGCTGCAGAACGTCCACCGCTGGGTTCACCGAGAACGCTCGTCGGATTCGCTTAGCGCCTTGAAGCTTTGCAACCTTCACACATCTCACAATGTTGAAACTAGTCCGTGACAGTTTCGTTTTAATTAGGTACGTCAAATAATTTTTTTTAAATATTTTTCTATGCTACGAAGAATCATACTCAAACCTAACAAAAATTGATATTTTTTTAGGTTATACTCATAATATTATCACATTTCTTTGTTATGAAAGTTGTCGTGTCCTGAGATAAAAACCTAATTTGACTATTAGTGTTGGTGGGTGCTAATTTTAACTATACACTTTTTCCAAATAAAAATTAAATACATCAATAATTTTAGTTGTTAAAAAAACAGCTCTTTTTCTATTTTAAATTAATTCAAGTAACACAGTATTCATGTCAGAATTATTGCTATTATACTGACAAGGTGCAACAAATCGCGCAAAACGCAGCGCTCAAGAAATATCCCGCGCAATTACAGCGCTTAGTGAACATTATAATTAAATTTAATTATTACAGAAACTTCTAAATTGAAAGGCAGGGTCCGGTTAATTCCCAAACTCGATTGAAACATGAAGCTCGAAAATCATCTTTCTCCCATAAAAAACTTATCCGGACGATTTGTACCTACTGTAATTTTATTTTATCACTAATTTGTTATCACTGAAATAGAATTATTTATTGCTTTTCAGCTAGCGACTTTATTCGCTCGTTTTTAAAGTCGTGTTTCCGTGATTTAATTATATATTTAAATTGCTACGTGACATTACCTGCGAGTCGTGGGGCAGATCCGTCAGCAGGTAGAACCAGGGAGACGCTTCGTAACGGCCTCCTAGAGATGGGACAGCGTATCCGTAGGCATCCTGTAAGATATTCATAATATTAATGCAGAGTATAATAGCGGTATAGTATTTAATAGAATCGGTTCAAACAATCACACATTTCTGCTGTTTATGTATGTTCGCTCCCTTTGCGGTCGTGCCGGCGCGGCGGGGCTATATTCCAGTTAGAACGGCGCGGAGAATTAATGCGCGAATGGAAATGGAGTGGTGTGCACAGCGTACAGTCAAATGCAGTCCAACAAGAGGCCGTGGGCTGAAAATGTAACTCAATCTGTTTTTTATATACGTAATCCACAATGAGGATGATAATTCAAAGAAAGTTGTTACAATTTTATACTTATTCTAATTATCTTAATATTATATAGCTTAATATTGTAACCTTACTTATATTAACTTAATATTATTAGATGAAGTGCTCATACTTATACCTTTTTTTTATTTTTCATCCCCATTTAAAAGTTATTCCAAAAGTACACGATGTTATCGACAAATAGACCAACTATAAAAATTATAACATGTTATGTATTCACTGTTGTAAAATGAGAATACAAGGTAACAAAAAAATCAGTAGATAAAATGTTATAAGTCAGATTGATAATATCAAATTCATTCTGTTCACGAAAAACACCGTCGCTTATTAATCGAATCAATTGTATGCAGTTTGAGTCCTAGTTATAATAATTTAAAAATTCGCCCACGTAATGGACATATTATTCGTCGAGGGCCTGTGGGGTCTCCATGCTAATGCGAAAGTTCAGAGAAGTGATCAAATTTGCACGTGAGACTATAAATTGAGTATTTGCGCTAATCTAAAATGATAATAATATTGTCCTCTTGAATATTTAACATTACATAGTTTACCACACAAATTGAATGGATTTTAAAACACCATGAAATATTAAAGTTTTTAACGTAATATTTATAATGGAAAGGATTGTCATATTATAATCTTATTTCAGAATGGCGTTCGGAAACCAAATCGCACTGATTCTTTTGTTTCGAACGGTTTTTTTATATGGGTCTTTGTTGTATGGTTTATGGAAAAGTTGTAGTATTTCGCAGCCACGTGCTTTTGTGTGTGCGTATTTTCATTACTTAGTGACATCACTAAGCCGCCTCTTACCGGATAATCCTTAACCTAACGTAACAATGTTTTATGAACATGATAATTTTCTAACACTTTATACGTATATCGTATACATTGTGTCCAAAAAAGTAAAATCACGCCTGTAATCATCGAAAAGATAGCTAGAGCAGTACATTTCCCAGTTGCGTTTACGCGCAACTGCGGAGTAGGTGGTAAGCCTAATTCCATAAACCGACATGTACCTATATGTCAAAATAAACAATATTATTATTAAACATTGATTGTATTTTATTATTACTAACATTGTGAATATAACAATAGACAAGTCAAAGTAGCATAAACGATTTAAACAAAAACTTATCCTGAACATTAGGGTACACTCGAAGTAATGAGTGATTCCTACTTCGATAAAGTTTATTTAGAAATCAACAAAAATTCAACTAGATTGTGACGGCGGATGTAACAATAGTCACTAATATAAAAGTACTCCATCCACGTTCGATTTTATTTAAAACTTATCTAAATTCAAACACATGCTTGTTGTTCGTGAAATCGAATGCTCTTTATATATTTTTCTGGTAAATAACATTTACTACCAGAAGAGTTTAAATGAAAATACGACTGAAAGTAACGACATATTTATAAAATTTCGATTCTCATTCATTTTTCATCAAAAAAATAATCACCTAAAAGTGTTCCGGACGCATACACAATATTAAGCTATTAAACATGTAAAAAATGAAGCAGGATATTGGTATTTGGAACACTCTTTTAATCGTTCATAGCTGTGTAGTGTTTAAAATAAAATTAACTGGTACTGCAGTAGTTTGAATAACAATAGATTGTTGTCGTACATAGACTTGTTTTATCTTCAGGCTTGTATTTCCCGAAGGAGTAGACTATTAAAGTTTACGTCCCAACATAGAACATCGTGGAGCCTAGTGCCATATATCGGACACAAATCCGGACTCCGAGCTCCTACTAAAAATTACAAATTAAATTTGATAGTACCCGACACGGGAATCGAACCCTCAACTTGTCAAACTGCAGCCGCGCTTGCAACCAATCGACCATCGAGGCAATCAAACGAACTTCATGTGTAAAATATACCCTCAAATCAGAAACAACTGAAGCAGCGGAGCTAGTATACTTTTGAACTATATTTGTAACCCTTTTGATTTGAATGCGTTACGGGATATTGTGTCACTAAGATTAAAGATAATAATTTGCTTCTTGATAACTGACGGTAGAGGGGTGTAGTGATCCCACTTTTCACCACTTATGTAGGTATGTTATATATTTCATATAATTAGGCTATCAATCCTCTGCGTACCCCTTGGAAGAAATACAGGTGTATTCTTAATATAATAATGATATGATAGCTTACAGCATCATTGGCGGCGGGGTCCACCTGCGCCCAGTCCGCAGACGACAGCGGGGCGAGCTCGTTGGACGCAGGAGCGGCCAGCGAGCACGCGCCGCCCGCTACCAGCGCCACGCACCATACCGCCCACCACATCTGAAACATTGTCGCGCGTTACTTTCTTTACGTTCAATTGCCATTGGCTCGTGTTTCACTACATTCACCACTCATGGTAATGTAAATATGGCCTAGTGTCTGTTCTCTCTTATCTTTCACATTTCAGGTTAAACGAATTATTTATATGCTGAACGATTATATGTTTAAAATGGTAGAATCCGATAATTCGAAAGCCATGGTTAACGACCCGAACAGAACCGAGTTCGAGTCCGGAACGTGCCGTGAATTATGCATCTGGTTATACCTATATACATACTCGTATATACATATTGATAAACCGAGATTACACATTACTTTGTAATCATCTAATTTTGATACGACAGGTCGTAAAACTGAATTGTTTCATGTTAAGTAATATCTCATCAACGTCCTTGCTGTTGCACCATGGAACATTAATCTCCTCTCAGAACAACGTGGCCAGCGTAGACTACCACGCTGGCCACGTGCGTGTTGACAGTTTCCATAGCCTTAAAAACATTATGGAGGACCCCTGCGAATATAGATTTCCTCACGATATGCAATTAGTGTAACAAATAATTTTTCGGTAATTTGTAACCTTCGGTGATTTTACTTCGATTCAGATAATCTTGTGTTTAAGCTGCGCTGCTGGATACCAATCTAACTAACACGCAGAGATATAGAGACAGTGACAAGTAAGTACGTCGCCGTGCGACAACAATATTGTGAAGTGAAAAATACTTGATTAAAGTGAGCTTTTAATGATGTAATGTTTAAAGAACTTTTCTGAGCACTGAACTGGGCACCGAACGTTTCTACCAGTGCATATCGCGAAGGGTACCTATTTGTATAAATAAAACGCGTTTGTACTGTAATATTCATACTTGTTCTATATGTGGAATTGGAACATTACATTATTATACAAAATTAAAAATTATTATGAAGAGAGTGTTATGTTATGTGTTGTTAATATAGAAGAAGCAATTCGAGTTTGAAAGGATAAAGATATCTGACAATCAGTACCCTCTGCCTACCCCTTGCTCTCATGGCGTAGGTCTCTACCTAGAGTGATAGTATAGTAACAATATATTATGTTAATACTAATAGGGTAGATATCATCCTAATCGAGGCGGAGAAAGAATACATTTTCCAAAGCCGTGACGGCGGGTATCGTAAGGGGCGACCAAACTCGGCACCAGCAGATGGCGGTAGGGCGCGGCCCCCCCAGAGACGGCTAAGTCCTCTGTTCACTAAGACGCGACAAAGTAGGAGATGCAAAAAGCTTTATCCTGCGATCCCCAACCCGCGTACACGGCAAGAAGATTATGGACAAAAACCTCTCGGTGGAGCCCTATGTATAGCAGTGTCGTTTGGCTGATGATAACAAATATGTATTGTAAATGTATCATCAACCTAGTTTGTTCAAAAGATTATAATAAGTACAGTTATGCAATCCATTGTCATTTCTTATTGTACATCGTCAATAAATTTAACACTTGTTCGACGTAGAATAATATGTTTTGAGAATTTTCAGTTTCAGTTTTCAACGCGACGTCGTCGGAAGAGCAATCGATTCGCCACTTCAGCAGCGGACACAGTGATCATTTCTCGTTATGTTATGACACGGTATATTCATTTTTGAGAGACCGTTTAATCATTATTCAAACAGCGCTCTTATTCACGTCTCGCTGTGAACATTCTTCACTGTGTCCGCGAGAACGAACAGGTCTATTACGTTGGGAACTATTACAATGTTGCAATGAAGATGGTAAAGGAAATTGCTATGAATTCTTTGCTTAAAAGCAAGAGAAGTATTCCCGTTTAAATAGTGAGCTGCAATTGCAACTACTCATGCCACCGGTTTATTTTAGAGAAATATTGAAGTTTAAGATGTAATCTTACAATAAACAAATTATAGTAGGTATGAATAATTTTAATAACTTTTTATTAGCAATTACTATTAGGTTTTTTTTTACTTAATATTAAATAGTTTTGTATCTCATTAAGAGGCTGAGACTGGTGTCCGGCGGCAGAACAATTGTCAATTCTTTTAACGCCTCACTGTAGGACCAAGAGCTCGTCTCATAACGAAAAGGGCCGTAGTGAACCCCGCTACCGAAGAACGGATTAGCAGACTTCCTATTTTAGAGAACAATACCTAGAATACTAAGTCGCACAGATTGCCTCAAGATGTTTTCTTCACCAGTATAGGTGATATTCAATCTTAAAATGCACCTAATTGACTATTTACAATATCAAATATGTTCCATAAAAAAAAATCTTGGGACAATTTGCACACACTACCATCTGGAAGCAACTTGATTGTAAGCGAGTTGCGTTACAGTACTCGTACAGATATTCAATCATTTCATTTAACATTATCAGCCCAAGGAGCGATTTATATATAAACGTATATGTAATTCATATCGAGTCGCAGTTTAATACGCGTTTTTATATAAAAGCTTAGTGGAGTACGGTAATCTGGCGCGCATCGGAAAGCCGACAGCCACCCACTCCGAACGACAGCCGAGTATTTCGGTGGAATAACTCATTTCCAACGTCGGATTAAACTGATAACTTCATGTTTTAAAAGGGTTTTTTAGTAATACGAAAAGAACTTTCGCTTTTCAAATAATACCTACCCTTGTTACTCATACATTTTTACGTCAGTTCAGCAAAAGACCACGTGTGAATGACCCCATACCGTTTATTGCACATGTGCTTTTCATTTATATTTCTACAGCACGCGGATGCAGAAAGTCCTTTGTCAATCAGTGCTTTATTAATATGTATATGACTTTATTTAGATTTCAATGAACGCAGATTAACGTATTCGTTAATTATTTCTATTAACGTGTTTGTCTGCTAAATGCACTGGCCGCCTGTTTGTTAACCTTTTTTTGGCCAAAATAGTCAAGAATCATTACGGCAATTGATGCGTTACCCAAAAATAAATGGAGCGCCATATAATACGCCGTTCTGTCGAGTAACAATTGATAAAGTTTGTCCTGTATCACTTCGATTACTCATACATGTCTCTTTATACCTAAATACATATTAGTTTATCCGTTTTCTATTTGACACAGTTTATCGCTTCCATTTTTATATTTGTATAATGATAATAATACGTAACATCACACCTATAATCCCTGAAGAGGTAGGCAGAGGAGTGCAATAAATTCCAACTTTTTACTAGTTACATTACTATCCCATCATAGAATAATGTAGATAATGATATTAATAGTGTAATAATAATGAAAATTATAATAGACTGCGTCCTTGGTCGTGTTGCAAGTGCGACTGCCAATCGGGCAGTCTCCGGATCAATTCCCGGGTCCCGGTATAAAATGTTTCTAATTTAAATTTTCTAATAGTGGCTCGGAGGCACTATTCCTTAGTGGGATGTAAACGTAACTGGTGAAACGTGGGGGTGTTCTAACTCCTCTGCTTACCTCTTCGGTGATTACAGGCGTGATGGTACGTTTTTGGTATCAATATTATTTATTGCATACAAATTCTGGACTATTACACGTAATTATTCAAGTAACTCGGCATGAAATTTTGTCCGTATCTTAAATGTTGACGAATGTCTATGTAAATAAATATTTATATTCAGAATCTCCAAACGTAGAAAATGTTATGTACGAGAATAAAGAAAGTTCCCTAGATATCCCCTTTCTTACATCCCGTTAAGGGTCGATTACTATAAAAACAATAATATACATTTTTATTCATTTGTAATAGAGCGTTGGAATACGACATTTTACGCCTCTCACATCACTCGCAACGAATTTACATACAACCTTTTCAACCCTTTCGGAATTGAATTTCGAATTTTTTTCTTACCGTACGCATTATATGTATTATAGTGAACACACTGTTAACATTTCACAGCATCGCTGACAAGTGTTAACGGAAAGTGCGGATGTCTGTCATAATAATTTATTATATGATTTTATACATATATAGGGGCGTATTAATGTACTCAATTTATAATTTATATTTATGCTGTGAACATAGAATGGTGAGATATGATCTATTTATTTATCTATTATACCCCGAATCGAATTATTATTGTGAGGTTGTCCGCAAAACTACTCATCTATATTATGAATTCCTAACAGTTACTAATATTAATTAGGATTTAACAATCTAGTTTTCTAAGGCACTCTGAGGATTAATATCTGAATGCGAATGAACGGATATCCACTATCATAAAGATGCGGTCCCAAAGGTCGCCTGGTTACTTCCCAGACTGGCCCAATAGGACCTGCGGTGCGTATGGTTTCACTTAATTTGAAGTGCGCTTTAGCGTGAGTGCCCTGTTTGAATAGGATTCTCTCAACAAACTTTGTGCTATTTCGCTTCCCCTTCCACTTGTGTCGTCTAATATACGAATATGTACATATACTACGAGTACACCCGTACACTGAAATTACTTCATCCAGTGACCACCTTCTGTAAGCGCTCTTCACAAAATAAAAAACTCTGTAAAATAAATAATTAAAACTTCGTCTAAAAATCAAAAGCCAGTAAATTAAAGAAATAATATGAAAAAAACCCTTAAGCACTGATCTGTTACAGGGTTATTTTCCTTTTAATATTGTTGAAAACTTGTTTAATTTTTAGGTCTATGTTCAACTCTTTGATGTGCCAATGTAGGTAACAGAATAAAGGAAAAATCCGCCTTTTCGACTCGCAATGAATACGGGACTATATTTATATAGAATAGGAGAGCCTCGCGTTGCTTTAAAGATTAAAACGCGACCGGTGAAAAGTAATAACGTAAAGTTATGCTAAAGTAGTGTTGTGCTAAAGTAGCTAATGCCTAATAATTCTGAGTAGTCGTTTATTGTTTAGGGTACAAAGTGAAAAATTGTTGTTCCGTACAGGTATTATTTTTGTATTTGTAGACATTTTGTTCGACTTATGTCTTATATTACTTACTTAAAATTATTTTAGGCGAAAGAACTCTGCCACGACCGTAACAGGTGGAAAACGTCACAATATATTTGTATCCAAGTACATATGTAAATAAATAATTAAAATTTACGTGAAATCATATCGAGATCAGTTAATATGCTGTCAGCTTGCAAAATACATTCAAATCATTAGATGCGATCCTGTGCGGGTCGTCGGGTCGTTATTTCGTTTATTTTTAAACTTGATTTAAATAAAAGTAGAAATCGCATTTTTGTATTACGATGAAAGTCCACAACATTATTAAAATAAAATCAAGCTCGTACCGGAGAAGGAAGGAAAATAAATTTTCAGATATATCTACAATAACTGCCCAAAGTTACAAAAGGGAATAACGCGCTGGATCTCTTTACGTTTTCATTATTTTTAAGTAACTTTTTAAGAAGTGCCACTTTAAGAACTTCGGCCTTTTGTTGTGATCTTTATGTTTTAATATTATTTACTCAGTAATAAATGTTGCCTTTGACTAATCATAGGCTATTAACGTTTTAATATTTTGGAACTTCGTTTTCTTGAAAAATAAATCTTCGCAAGACAATTAGAATACGGAAATTCCCATGTACAGAATGCAAACTATTGTTGCACGATGTTTACCGTTTTAATGTTTAAGGTTGCACTTTT
>DWDW01001230.1:0-12053 GCA_018245635.1 Mimoniades versicolor eupheme
ACTTTGGTAAAGAATAATAGTAGAGGGAATTATAATACTAGAAATAAGGATAGATTTGCCTTACCGCGCTTTCGCTTAAGCAAGGTGTCTCATTCTTTTATGGGAAACTGTATGCGCTTTTACAATAAATTACTAAACCACATCATTAACGTAACTTCACGCCTATAATCCCCGAAGAGATTGGCAGAGGTATGTAGGCCACTCCCAAATTTCACTGGTTACGTTTACGTCCCACTATGGAATAGGTGGTGAGCCTATTGCCATGCTTCGGGCACATATGCAGACTCGGGTCGGGCACTACTAAACTTTCTAATTTAGATTTTCTAGTAGTAGCTCGGAGTCTGGATACATATCCACAGCCGCACACGGGGCACATGCCCGGTGTGCGGCAATAGGCTCACCACCTATTCCATATTGGGACATAACGTAACCGGTGAAACGTGGGAGTGTTCTGCATTCCTCTGCCTACCTCTTCGGAGATGACAAGCCTGATGTTACGTATAATATTCTAATATGTACTTATTTTAAAAGATGCTTAAGCACACCTATGGAGTATATTTCACCGCTTCTTCTCCATAGCAAGGAATTTTCCGAAAAGGTGGTAGTTTCAGTTTGACGTACGAAAAGTGTTCTAGTGAACCAATTTTGAATAAATGACATTTGAATTTGAATTTAATTTACTGCGACAATTACCAAAAACCACCCTTTATTCCAATGTTTACTAATAGTAACCATCGAGACCGAGGTTGTGGGTACGACCCCCATCCAAGTCATATAATTGAAAAAAGTACGAGTGTCGATGTATCGATGTAGGTATGTTTGTCAACTATCTGATCGCAATAACACATACTCTGCATTATTTGGGGTCAGAGAGCCGTGTGTTAAGTAATTCCAAAAATTCACCCTTAATTTGGCAAAAGCTAAAGGATATTTGTGATTCTGGGGTTATATAGAATTCCCAAAAACTGAAAAAAATCAGCTATTTTCAGGTTTCTAGAAAAAAGTTAATAGTGAAGTTTAAGTAATAGATAATTATTTTTTAATAAAATATATAACACCATGCATATTACCAAATTAAGGGACCATACTTTAAAAGACAATGGAGCTTCTACCTAAGCGTTAGTGGTCAACTAATCGACAGTGCTGCCACCTGTTCAATAACAACGATGCTCTACCCACGAAAAATAACCCGCGAAGGAGGGATGTTAGCTCTATTAAATCAAGCGTTATATGACTCGGGGATTACCGATGTCTGCATTGTCGTATAGACAACAGAAGTACTTAACACATGGGACCAATTTAAAAGAATTGGATGTCATAATTTGATCTTGGAGAAAAGTTTATTACAGAACGTAGATTGACAGGCTACGGTTTCCGGGCAAGGTGATCAATCTATGAAAAAATGAGAAAAGAAGAGCAAAGCTATGTATAGTTTGACAATTTCAGACAGTATTATACAATAATAACATGCCTTTTGCAGACCTCATAAATATATTGTTACGGTACTGAACCTATGTTACACCACACCCTAATATAATTCCAAAACCCTTTAAATTTATATTTGTAATTAAGTTTAAACTCGGAATAAAATTATTACAAGCTAATTCAAAGATTTAGTAATACTTTTTTTATCGCCAATTCGATTAAGTAATTGGTACATTACTATGAAAATTATAAATGATAATATAAATAAAACCGTAAAAATGATAATTAAATAATTACGCAACTTCTTGTTAAATATAGTACCATATGAATATTATAATTTAATAGTTCGAGGCACGATAAGTTTATTTTGAAGTCTTACAGAATAAAAATTACAAGTGTGGGTTTTCGGCACTTTGTTAAATCTTAAGAACTTTGCGTCATTTCTTATATGTATTACGAGTTCAGTATAAATTAAAGATGGACATTTTAAAACCGGTTAAACCTATAATGGACAATTTAAAACCGGTTAAAGTTATAACATTATTTTTTTTGGAATTATTTTGAGTTTATCCAAACATTTGTACGACGCCAGTTTTAAATCTATCTAAGTGTTGTTGTTTTCGAGAAATCCATCATTATAACGAAATTACAAAATATACCTAGCAAGTATTAGCTCATACTCACCGTACGGTACCTATATGTTATACGAGTACTTGACGTAGGTATATTAAAAAAATATTCTCATTGTCAATAGTTTCCAATTGTCAGTTTTTTAAAACATGATTTTGCAGACTTTTAAAATATCAATAAGTAATATGTCAGTTTTTCACTAAAACTGTACAGTTTACACAAGGATAAGACATTGTGTTTTTATGTAGATGCAGAAAATGTAATGACACATTGTTTGGATTGCTTATAGCTGTATGTATAAATTTGCAGATAAAAGACGTAAGTATCCAACAGTTACGAATCATAAATTATTATTAAAGGATAGGTTAGGATGATCCTATTGGAGTGGAGAGGGTTGCAAATTCTACCTTAGGAGCTCAAATCAGCTTCAGTTGCCCGTGCTCGCCCCTGCTGTACGGCAGACGAGGCTCCGGTGATCCGCTGATCGCGGTATCGCGCAGTCTGCCGAGACACGGCCTACGATTAGTGGTTCATTGTAACCAGTAAACCAATTATCATAAAGGTAGTTTTTAGTATCATAACAGTAAACCGAAAGTGAAGCCAGCTATTGTTCTTGTAGTCACACATCCTCGAAGCTCATCTGTCTCGAACCTCACATGTCCAGCGTTTGCAAGTTAGCTTGAAACAGAGTTAAGCGCGAGTCTACGCCAAGGTTGCGTTTGTGAAGCAGCTCTCCCACTGTCAAAGCTCGGAACAGAGGCCTATCACAAGTAAACGCTCAATGCTATGTTTCGCTTATATTTAAGTATAAGAGATCCACTGAACATAGGCTTACCTCGGCTTACGTCGGCGATTCTCCTCCGGGTCCTGAACCTTCCGAATCAACCAGTACCCCGCTGTCTCCTTCACGTCGTCAGTCCACCTAGGAGAAAAGCGACCTACGCTCCTTTTATCGAGACTCGGCCGCCACTCGATGACCTTTCTTCCCTATAGGAAATAAAAAAAGACATGATATAATAAAAAAAATGGTTTGGTTATATATAAAGAATAAACAATAGCATATTAGGATAAAACGGATTTATAAGGCGGTATGTATGACGATTTAATGTATGTAGACACGCGAAACAAGTCTGCCTACACCGGAGCAATTGAAAATTCTTAATCTCTGCCTACCGCAATGAGAAATAAACGTGATAACTTGTATACATGTATGTAAGCATTAGCTATCCAGTCACATGGTTTATCTTCCACTATCGTTGTCCTAACTAGTAACCATTGTATTGTCTCATTTGACGCGATGACTCCCAGTTTCTTTATGAAATATGTAGATATTAATCGCAACATAATCACGGAAGTGCCCTCTGTGCTCAGGACGCTAATAACTGTTTTGCATTGAGGAAAAATTATTTTCCTACATACCAATTCAATTGTACAAGTAAGTATTCAAAACGAATCTTACCTGAGATATTATGATATATAGCCGTTAGAGTTAGTATATGACAATTGTTTAGTTTCAACGATTAATAAGATCCTTCTAATGCCATTCCAATCTTATTTACCCTCATAAAGCTAGCCTTTAGGCGGCAAGGTTTAGGCATGATCCTATGAACTTATGTACTCATAATACATACCCAATAAATAAATACCCAATGCATAGCCGGCTTTCAGGAAAAATTGCTTTTACGCCTTTCCCTAAAAAGCTTTGTGTTATAAATATTTTTTTCCCCGATGAGCTTAGTAATGTGCAAAATGATGCAAAAAAGCTTTACAATTCAACATTTTTCCTCAAAGATTCTTCACCAGCAGAAATCCAAATGAGTTAAGTAAAGGAGAACGTCCTGTCACCTCTAACGAACGACTGTTTGTATATTCAACTTAAAATTATTATCATCACCGTAACATCACGCCTGTAATCCCCGGAGAGGTAGACAGAGGAATAAAGTACACTCCCACGTTGTGCCAGCTACGTTTTCGTCTCAACATGAAATAGGTCGTGAGCCTATTGCCACACACCAAGCACATTTCCAGACTCCGTCTCAATGTAAATTATAATATTTTAGCTTAATGGTTATACATTTCAAAGCAATCTTCGGCTTCTGTAAAGTTATTTTCATCTGAAATTTCTAGGCGTCATGCATTGCCAACGGTGTCAGAAGTCCTTGCGTAGCAACGAAGGTGTGAACTGCGAAGATTGTGAATCACGCTTACACGTGAAATGCGTCGCTAGCGGCAAGAACATGGAGGGTGGAGATCGAGGGTACCAATGGAAATGTGCTGTTTGTAAACACCCCGCGGGAAAGTGCAACTCCCACTCGCAGGCACTGCTGAATACCATAAACCAAATTGGCGAGAAATTCGAATTGATCAACAAAATACAACTGCCGAAATTGAACAGCGACCTGTTGCTCCTCAAATCTACCGCAGACAGAATTGTGAAGCAAAACGAAGATATTCTAAACAGAATCAATCAACTGCAAAAGAGCGAGCAGAGGAATACCACCAATGAATCAACGTGCCAATCGAGTGGTCCATATCGCGGTCACCGTAGAATACCTCTTAACTTATCGAAAAAGACGGCTGGTGAGATCAATGAAGAAGTGCCCATACTCTCTACATCAGACAAATGTGCCAGATACAAAACGCGGCGACGATCCTATCACCTTTACAAGGTGTTCCTGTTGGTCAACCGGAAACTTCTCCGGACGAGAACCCCACGGAATAAATCGCCTCGTTGACTATTTCAATGTTTTTTATTACATCTTCCTTATAATAAATATTTGGGCTGTTCTCTAATATATTTGTAACGTATTAGGTATGTTAAACGTTTGATAATTATCGAAGTACCTACCTGACATCATTTTGCGATAAGACGTAAATTAATATACCAAGTTCCGTGTTCGAGATCGAGTTTTGTGTCTATCAACAACATATATTCTTATATTTCTATCTCTATTTTATTGTCCCTAATTCGTTATAAATGGAATATCATTAATCAACTTAGGGCACAAGGGAACGTTAATTTCAAATATTCATAACAAACGAGTAGGTATTATTTAGTAAATATGGAAAATAATGGTAATTTTTTTTGTTATTTAATTCAAGTCCTCCTATAAAACTTTTTTTAAAAACAGCGTTTAAATAAGTAGTAGAAAAGAAAGTACGCTACCTCTAAACGTCTTTGTTTCTGGGTGGATTTAAATTTAATCGACGAATTTAGCATTAGGTGTGAACTTGCGATGGTGTTGTCATGTTATACATAAAACCATTGGTTTTGTGAATAACATGATATATTTAGAACTTCAAATTAAAGATAAGTTGTTTTATAATAAATCATAAGACTAGTCCAGCTGAGCTGTATGTAAAGCCTCCTGTTACGTACGAGTTATCTTCTTTTCGTCAGTGACATTTTGTTTTGGGAAATCAGAAGGTGTATTAGGGGACTCGAATTTGATACGCATTTTGTTGGGCTGTAGTGCTATTCAGTAGCTTTCATATTATGTGTATGCAGTGTCATCGTAGTGGAACGAATGACTGCAAATAGGTTAGTTTGCTCCACATTGTCCTTCACATAATAAAAGCATAGTTGCATATAAAAGGATAAACAATATTCATTTGGAAAATGCTTACAATAACAGTCTTGTCCGCGCTGTCGCCACTCAGTGCTGGTGGAAAGATTCTATACCAAATATATGTTGAATGACTTGATGGTCGAGTGGTTGCAGGCGCAACTGCCGATCGTTGTAGGGTATCAGGTTCTTCTAACATAGAAATCACAAATCGTAGGTGTAAACTAAGGTTCTCTGCCTGCCTCTTCGGAAAATACAAACGTAAAACCACACACTCTTTGTGGATACCGCTGATAGATACTGACACGCATCCTGATCGCTCTGTCCTTGTCCAACACCTCTCACACAACATGTTTGTCGTGTTTTGTATTCACCCACGAACAATTTCATATTTTTTGGAACAAAAAAGAGGGGATTTTATGCGATACTTTAAAACTTAAACTAGACATAGGTCTCCACTATTGAAGGGCCTGTTTACCCATAACTTCCACGCTTGTCTCGATACCTAAGGTAAGTCTGTGGCCAGGGCATTTAACAGTGGCACCCTATTTGCCAATATTAAAGTACAGAAACACTGACACTCCCGTGCAAGGCAAGACTACGACCTTCACTCTCTCACTCACCCTCTCACAGTGGGTCAATAAATTAATCGAAATAAAAAATATGGGTACTAGATTAGAAGTGTTCCTTCGCGAGACTCGTTGCTGGGGTAATAATAATAGGGATAAAAATAATTAACATTAAACAAAAGTTTGCAAATCTCGTGTAAGCACTGAATAGATTTATTAAAGACTGTCTTCCGTCATGCCGCGACGGCGACCCAAAACAAAAACTACTCGACTGGTTCGGTTGACTAAATTGCCTTCAGACTCATTCTCAAGATAAATTCTATCGTTTGGGTCATTGACCCGCTGAAGATGAAAGTGTGGTATTCGAATAAGTAACGTGGACCCAATTTACTTTCTAATTTGTATGGCCGACGAACTAAGGTTATAACAACACTCTGTCAACCAGTTAATTGGTTGTGTGTGAAAAGAGTGATGAATATGTGAGATACACCTCAGAAGACCTATACCTACACCTATGGATAGAGACGAAACACTGGTGGTCGTCTGCCAACCTTGTGATTATGTAATAATACTTCATTAGGTTCATAACTTGGTAATGATACCTATTTATCTACCACTTTACCATTAACGATGTTCACTTCATTAATTTGTCTACAATAATGAAGTCTATAAAACAACTTAATTATATCACATAATTGTATGTGTTACCTTTTTGAAATGGCTTGACCAATGTAACAAATAAATGTAATTTGACTGTATTATTACGAAGGACTTATTAATTTAAGTACTTGTATTTGAGACTAAACCTTAACTAAATTAAATTAACATTACTGTCATTCTCTATTTATTATCAAGGAAAAACCTTTTTATCAACTACCAAAAGTTGATAAAATCCACTTGTTTCATGAGCCCACTAAAGTATTTCAAATATAAAATAGAGACATCTATTGAAATATTATGTCAACTATTTAATTTTTCTAATTTACTGAAGTCGTCATCTTATCGATCATTACCAAGAGATGTCATGTAAGTAGTTACTGTATCTTTCAACAACACCGATGTATAAACGATGTATTTGTAATTCATTATCAATATTTTTAAATAGCAAGTACATAATTAAACATAAGGTTCATTTCAGAATTTAAAATTTATTATTGTATGGATTACTTCAATGTTTACATTTAGACGAAATCTATCGCAAAGACAATAGCAAAATCAATACACGACACGCAAGAATCACTCGTTTTAGATATGTAGTAAATGTTAATAAAATACCTCAACAAAAATACCTCAAATTTATCGAGTATTTAATATTAAGTAGGTATATGAGATTTGTATATTCCATAGGTCATTTAGGTTCTCTTCAGGACATTCTAACGTTTAATTACTAATATCTTACAGCTTCTATTAGGGCATTTCAAAAATTTCATGTAAATAATAATGCACATGACAATTACTTACAAGAAGAATTTCAAATCCCGGGTCTCACACTTTAGGATTTTTCTAAGTTAGGCTTTCTAGTAGTAGCTCGGGGTCTCGATATGTGCGTGATGAATGGAAAGAAACTCACGACCTATTCCATAGTGAGATATAAACATAACTTGTGAAACATGGGAGTATACAACACTCCTCGTCCTACCTCTTAGGGGATTACAGGAATGATGATACATCTACCTTTATTATATAATAAAAAGAGCCCACGACAAAAACGAACGACATCAACTGGAGTGGCGCACGCGCCCTGTTTAAGACCTAAGCATTACATAACTGTGTGTCAGCTGTAATACATGTTTTAACCGTTATCCAGCACACCTAGGTCAGAAGGCCGCCTTGTGTACTTAGGCTGCTTATGCAATAGCGATTTTCATATATTAGGTACATTATAAGTCTCTACACATATGTTCCTAATACAAGTAATAGCCTTTTGCCTTCTGAGGATGTGGATGAGCAAACAAGTAGGCGAGCTTGACAATGTTGGCGAGCAAAAAAAGGTCTCTTGATAATCTGGGCGAACAAAAAAAAGGTCTCTTGATAACCTTGGCGAGACAAGCCACTACTCGTATGTCCGAATAGGATAGAAGACATGAGTCTTTCTGCACTATCCTCGCAGTATAAACATAAGGCATAGTAGTAGCAAGTGTATCAGAGCACTTACGCCGCTCATGGCAATAAAATTGAATAACTTTTGTATTGAGCACATATGTAACCGCTTTCGCCGACCCTTGGCTCGGCACCTTAAACCATTTATATCGAGTGCAATGTAAATAACAAGAAGTCATTGCTACAGTAGCTAGTACTATTGGAATTTTTCGCTTAGTTAAACGTAACATAACATCACTCCCGTATTCACCAGAAACGGTAGGCAGAGAAATCTGATACACTGTTACGAGTCACCTATGTTGTACGTTGCATCATGGAATAAGCGGTGATTACTGTATTGCATTGTATAGAACATTTAACGCATTAGATGTGATTTACCTAAGCGGTTATTAATGATTATGATGGTTCATATACTCATTAAATAGAGTTATTATCGGTATGTATGGTATTACAGAATGATTGAATGCTTTAAACTTAATTTAAATTGAATGCTTTAAGACTTTAAAAAGCTTACGTCCAGACAAAATAAAATACAAGATGAGTGCTATAACACGTACCTATATCACTTTCTCTCAACAACAAATTAAAAATAACCCCAAATTTTTCTGGCCATATATCAAGTGAAAAAGAAAATATAATTCCAATTACTATGTGAATATAACTAATACAAGCAGATATTCGTTCGACATTTAACAAGTTTATCGAAAGAAACTAGTAAACCATGCAATAATAAATAATTCTCAAAACTCAGTTTAGTTATATTATATCTCAGTCTAACATCATTGATAACATTAGGGTAAGTTATGAGGATATACACAATCTAATTTAAAGATTGGATGTAACAAAAAGATCCGGCAGAGAATGTGACATTCCTCCAATATTTTTTGTTAGTTGTGCCGAATCGTAGTCGGGACCTATTGCATTAATATTCAATAGATGTTTTCAGCAAGGTTATTTCCCAGAATCTATGAAAAAAGCACGCATAGTACCTATACATAAAAAGGGTCTGAGAACGCAAATATAAAACTATCGCCCTATTTCAATATTGAATTTCCTAAGCAAACTTCGTGAAAGAGTTGTTCATGGTCGTATAGACCCTATACTGGAGGCATATCTATACCTGAGGACGATCTACAGCTACAAATTTGGGAGTTTTCGTAGACCATATATCGAATTGTATGGAAGACGGCTCCCAAGTTGATGTGATTTATAAGGACTTTGAGAAAGTATTTGACCGTGTAGATCACATCACATCACATTATACTATTGCATAAGCTATGTGAATTGGGTATCCATGGCAATCTATTGAGATGAGTGGAATCTTACCTACGCAATCGATCAAAAGCCGTTGTTATAGATGGTTATCATTCTGACTTCACTGATGTACCTTCTGGTGTACCTCAAGGATCTATTCTTGGGGCCACTTTTTATGCTGCTTATTTATACGACATAGGTAAATGTCTGCATCATGCACGTTTTCTTATGTACTCTGATGACACAAATATTTATATGCGTATATCCAATGAAGCCGACTGTGGCCATGCTACAAGATGACCTCGACAGTTTGGGACACTACTACGCAGAAAACTGCATTACTCTTAATTCAAGTAAATGTGTGTCTTAAAAGCTTGTACTATTCGTACGTTCGGAGATGTATTTTATAATATTGCAGCATCATCTGAATTCCCAGTATATCACCTATATTCAAAAATTAGAATACATGCAGTCCAGGTCCATAAAACATTTAAACTCTCGGTGTTATCATAATTCTAAAGATTACGAACAATCTTGCCTTTGCCATTATGTGATGAGTAGAAGCTAGACGTACCTTGGCTAATAAGTCGTTTTTGTATTGTATTTGTAATGGCCACATAGATTGCTTGATACTTTCTTCAAACTTATTGAATTTCTATGTCCCAAAAAAACTAGAACGAGGCAGACTCGGACATGCAGATGCATCGGACGTTCAGTGTCTGTCTGGTCGTCTGTCTGTTCATTGAACGTCTGTAGATGTGACACCATTACTAGGACATCTGATATCAAGCACCTTGGTATCGATATGTTGCTGATAGTAAGATCCTTATATCCACCTACAATGCGCTTGGACAATCTATTCTAACTTATTGCATTCCTGTATGGGGTGGAGCAGCTACAATACTTTTAATAACGTTGGAAAGAGCTCAATAAGCTCTACTTAAGGTAATTTTCTTTAAACCCATTTGGTTCCCAACCCATAAATAGCATAATATGTACTTATAAAATATTAACAACCCCTCAAATTTATGTGCTAAATAGTGTATAAAAATTGCATAAGGACTTATCCTATAATGCCCCCCAATACTCATCACCGATTCCATAGTGAGACGTAACCGTTACTCTTGAAACGTGGAAGTGTTCTACATTACTCTACCTACTTCTTCGGGGATTACAGGCATGTGGTTACTTGACCGATGACAATACATATTATTGTATTGTCATCGGTCCTTGACTACTATGCAAAAATTCAAATCAATCCGACATTTCGAAGTCGGTCAGAGTAGCATTCAAAGATTCCGTTACATACATAGACACAACCCAAGCTAATATAAGCGTGTTAAAAAAGGCAATGTTTAATTGTATTAATATAGTAATAGTTATAGTATAAGTTAGTATAAGAGGCTGAGCGGGTACCCAGCAGTACAAGCTTGTTTGTCGCCTATTTTTAAATTGCTAATAAGGATTTATATTTTTTTTTATGACTAATTATAGCTTTCGACATTTTTATAATAAATCGGTAATCTTTGAAAGGATTATTGCTTTATTCCTATTTAATGTAGGTATTATTATATTTATTATTCTATATAACATTATTCCTATTTAAGCTATTTAAGATTTTAGATTATTCCTATTTAAGCTTTATTGCCGGTCTACATCACTAAATTAAATTTGTAGCGATTATATTCGTCTTGAGTAACGGAGTGAACATACTTATCACAAAGATATATTATTATGTCGCTGTTTGGATCGTAAGCCATTTATCGATACGTTGTAGGTACATGTTGATATTTTACATAAAAAATCACGTTTTGGTCCTGTTCCATGAGTGAACAACCTACTCACTAGAAAAAATTCTATGCCAGAACCACGTTTGCCGTGTCAGCTAGTATTATATAATTATTCCTTCTAGACCTGACGCAACTACGTCAACAATAATCTGACATGTCATGATGTAGGGTCGTTATTTATTATAGATATGGATAATGCTGATAGGCACCAATAGGTACCTAACCTATGTAGTTGATTGTTCTTCAAATTTAACTTTAACAATACGCAAGTATTTCTGGCGAATTCTTTTAGTATTTCTACTATCGGATTTCAAACGAATCATATAATTGGATTATAGTTTGCTTTAAATTATTCGAATTTTTATATTTGAACGATGGTGCTTGGTCTGATGATGCTGATGCATGATAAATCAAAGATCTATTCTCATGGAGCCCTGAAAGTCTACGCAGTGTTGAGCGGGAATTCAATACTATTATTATTATTGCTTACTGGAATTTCTTGAAAATTAAAATAGATGTATTACTATGTACTTTGTGACCAAGGTCGTTTATATATTTATGTATATAGATACAAAAGATATTTAGAGCAAAGCGTTTGAATTATATTTATTATTACGAGACCGAAAGTATAATCACTTAACACATCTTTAAGTCATATGAGAAAACCAAATATTCTCTAAGCTACGATAAATTTAAACATGATATCAGAAACTGGTTTT
>DWDW01001231.1:0-12052 GCA_018245635.1 Mimoniades versicolor eupheme
GAATGAAATGAAATAAATATAATGTAATGTATCCGTAACCCGCGTGAATGATATAAGTGCTAAAATTTAATTTAAAAATTATAGTACCTATAAAAATAAAAAGTCAAAAATCAACTGAAATTATTGCATTATGACGTTCAAATTCTCTCTCTCTCTCTCTCTCTCTCGTGTCTTTCTTTTTAATAATTTTACAAAGAAACGCATGGAAGAGTTTAGAAACATTAGAAAAAGAACACCCGTCGAATCTTGTCTAATTATATTCCTATTCGACATATTGATCGTGGGAAAAATAAATGGCAATTTAGCATAAAACGTTTGTATAAGTGATGCGGTCGCAGGCAATCCCACGGAGAAGTGGCGCGGCAAATTTCCCATCAGGTACGATCGGTGCAGTCGAACGGCGCAGTAATTGCGATGCACCGGGTACCCTAGTTTGGGTCTAATAACGTTCCATTTTCGCTCATTACCGTGTATACATTACATTTGACATTCTGGAAAGATCACACCAAAGTTGACAGTTTAATATTTTAGTTTAGATTAGATTGTTTTCATAATGTTCGAGTTGATTTTGTTGATGATTAGATGTAGATTAGATTTTACGATTATCAGAGTTTCCAGCTGCGAATTAAATAGCTGAGGTCCGTAATAAACTGTTCTAATTGAAAATAAATGTTAGGAAGTCAGTATTTTTTGTGCCCACGCTTAGTGTGCCAATTTTTCACTAGTCCCTAACTAATCACTCCTTAGCAGTGTGGAAGATTTAGCTGAAGGCAAGTCTCCGGACATGATACCGCCGTAGCGGCTCATTAGCTCGTGTTCCGCCGGTCATTGTAAGGTAGTATGTAGACGGAATAAGTTTACTTCCTAAGCGTTGAAAAACCATATACGGAGAATGCAAGAAATGTGGAAAAGACATGATAAATACATTGTCGCGATTATTTATTTAAATATCTCATCTGGAACTTTTACAGTAAAGTTGTAATAAATAGAGTAATGGGATTTTCTATCAGTCAATCTTGTGTAAATCATGAACATGTAAAGGATATGTGTCCATAATAAAAGCAAATGTATTATATTACGTAACATTAAATAATGCTTGTAATTCCCGAAGAGTAGGCTTTAGTACATTCCCGCGTTTTACCTTTTATGCTTACGTCTGACCATAGAACGGGGGGTCAGCTAATTCCTATATAACGGTTACAAATCCCGAAGCCGAGCCACTACTAGAAATTCTAAAAATCCATAATAACCCGGGATTAAAAACCAGGACCTCTCAATCATCAGTCGTGTTTGCAACAAATGAACCGTCGAGACACGCAATGCATATATATTATTACATCACCTGCAAAATTACATATGATATTCCAGAAATATTTTCACACATTATATTTATGTATTTCTTATTAACAAACTTAACATAAATAGTTGAGCCTCTTGTGTTGGTGTGTATATAATAATTTATACAATGGTTCATATTACTATGGTAAATACATATAAATTTAGATAAATATCTTAGGACATGTCCACACACGGCCATCTGATTCCAGAGTACTCAGGGCGTGGACTGCACTAATCCGACAGTTTTTCAATTACACGGTATACACAAAAATAGGTACTAAAATACAGAATCTTTTTTTTTCGTTTCATATCTTAGTCTTACCGCACTCTGGACGCAGCTTTAGAATCTTATCGAGTAGGTATCTGACACATTTTCTACTCCACTAGGCTTCTAGTTATTTTAAGTATAACCTTTGCTTTTATTTCATCGCCAGCAGAGCCGCCATTTTGTATTTTTAAGCTATTTTTACGATCAAAGTCTTTAGAAGTAAAACATTTTACTATGTATTTATATAATGGCTCCACTAACCTGAAAGATTTTTTATTATCATGCTAATATAACGAAAATAAAATAACTGAAATCTAATTTCATTTTATTCATTAACAGTTAATATTATTTAGTCATATTACATTAAATATTTATATTTAAATTCACCAATCAAATAGACATTTTTCATCATTATCATCATCTACTGATTTAGTTAAGGTCTGAGTCCCCCACTCTTTCTTAGTGCGGATTTATTGTTCTTACACGTTTTAAATAGTATTCAAGAAAATTCTAACGACTGCAGCTATGTTTATCATGTTTATCCTTCCCTGATATTTGATAATGAATTGTTATCTGTTACAATCCTGACAAAGATCTTTCGTCTCTTCTACATTCATGAAAGTCATCAACAGTAAGACAACCAGCTAATCTGTTCATAAATTTATTATATTTATGTAAATAGGAACGTAGATGGCGAAATTACTGTTGGTAAACTAGATTATTTTGAAAACAGTTTTATTATTTTTTTCAGTCTGTTCATGTCATTTCACGGCAGTTGGGAAAAAAAGAGATGAAATTACTAGCGACATAGCTCTGACGGACATATTTGAGGTACGTATTTACGTTTTCGAGATATCCACGCGGTAAAGGTTCGTAATTATATCGCCCTACACGAATAATGGAATTAAAACTTCTTCACATAAAACACTAAGCGTCAAAGAAAAAATTATTAGCGCACGTAAAACACGTCTTAGCTTCGAATAATTTATTCAAAAGGTTCGAATTTATCCAATAATAAATCGTGCTCGGTGCCAGCGGCTGTAAAAACTGGCCATTTATTCGCGCACCATTAGCTTAGCCGAAAAAAAGGTTACTTTAAACTCCATTTATTAATCGCGCCCCTGCGCGCTCGATTAGGTCACAGGATCCAGGATAGATGGCGTACACTGATCCCGTTCGTTTTTAGAACGCTGCCAATACCAGAACGTTAATATGTTGGTGTTGCGAAAGCCAGTCGGGTTTGCTTCAATGCTCTTCCATAATAACAATTGTATTCATTCCTTATCCCTGTATCTTTTAACAAAAGTCGCATCAAATATGACCAAAGAAGACATTTCTTTTTTTGTTTGATAAAAAAAAGGATTGCAGATAAAGTAGTTTAATTCAAACTTTTGAGTAACTAAAGGCTGAAAAATTGCAATTCATTAAGTAATAGAGTAAAAAAAAGCTACCTATATACGACCGAAATTAAGTAACACATCTCGATAATATTCTCTTATTTTGTTCTTAATTACAGTACGTGTAGAACTAACGAAATGACATAAGTACAAAATTGTGTTATGTTAGTTTAAAATACAAGACGTTGCTTTGCCGAAGTTCATTGTTAATAGTTTTACATAAGCTTAATTTAGTCAATGCTATGCGGTCACTGTTTATGAATCTGATTCAATAGAGATTTATTGAGATCATATAGAGATGACAGAGATCCTAATTAAGAGTTAAGATCGATTTTACCCTCGCCCAGAAATACATTTGTCTATTGCTACAATCACAGACTCATTTGAAATTTAGCTTATTCCATCGTTTACCACATAATATGCCTAGGTATATATGTAGAACTAAAGCTTCATAAACATAAAGGAGAGTTAGTTACGATTGAGAAACAAATATTACTTTTTCGTACTTTAGGCAATGCCAAGCAAGTAGATGAGCAATATCGTAGGAGATCATAGATTAATCACCAATTGAGGCATCCGTATTCTTTAAACCTATCTCATGATATACTGGAAATAATCCGTTTACACTTTCGTTGTTGAATGGTTACTAAAATTTTGACAGCTGGCTGACTGATTAATAATACGAACGTAACTTCACGCCTGTAATCACCGAAGAGGTAGGCAGAGGAATGCAGAACACTCCCACGTATCACCGGTTACGTTTACGTCCCACTGTGGAATAGGTGGTGAGCCTATTGCCATGCATCGGACACATATCCAGACTCCGAACCACTACTAGAAAATCTAAATTAGAAAATTTTGTAGTGATCGACCCGGGAATGGAACCCGGGACCTTCCGATCCGCAGTCGCACTTGCAACCAACACGACCAACAAGGCAGTGAGATAATAAATGTGTTATTATTTTATATTATATTATCACCGATATTCTAAATATAATTAAAATTTGACTGCCTCTTTGCTTAGAAATCGTTGGATCGTTGAAACAAAATGTCCTCGGTTTAAATCTCGGGTCCGATGATATCGGAGTTAACTAACTAGAAATGTGTAATGATGTAGTGACTTGGAGTCTTGATTTGGGCCCAGCGCATAGCAATAGACTCACCCCCGATTCCCTAATGTAACGTAAGCGTAACTGGAGAAACGTGGGAATGTACTACACTCCTCCGCCTATCTCTTCAGAGATTACAATCAGGTGTGATGTTCAAATCGTGTAGTTTAAATAGTAATATTCGTAATTGGGGTGTAATGTGTATATGAAAATAATAGAAAAATATTGTTACTCTTTAATGGGTGAGTTTTTTTAAATGTTTATAAGTATGAGCTTTATCAGTTTGGTTTATGTATGGCAATATTTAAGCGGGATACGGTGAAGGTTTACTGCTACATTTGGACCTCTCCAACCGGCGCCACTCCACCTGTACAGCTGTTTTCTTATGTGATCAAATCACTTGGCCGAAGGGCAACTTACGCCACTTGTACCGAGCCGTCGAGACCGTTCGATGCGGTTCGGTCTTTCAACGATGTGGCGTGCTTATTGTTTCTTCAACATGCTTATTTTGATCCATTGATCCTAGTTCTTTCATAGATTTTATCGTTACAACGTATTACATAGAGAAATACCGAGTGTAGTGATTTTACATATATGATATAAACTACCTCGATTTCTAGCAAATATGGCTTTTTAAAATACTTTGGCTACAAATACACTGCATCCAAATATTTCAGTTTCACTTCCAATACTAAATATGTATGTAGTTATCCTAATGTGATTTTATAACATTAATAGCAAGTAGGTACCTACTTACCGATGCGATGATTACTTTTACGGTCGGTCATTCAGTTTAAAGAAGCTCTATGCGACTTTGATTCCATTTATGAATTATTCATCTTGACATAATAGCCAGAACCGGCATTTTTATAATATATATAAGCTTACTAATGGGTGCATGCAAGGATAAATAAATAAATAGAAGCTTGAATTTCAAATGTTTATTGAATTCTGATTGCAATATTTTAATATGATAGATATTTACAACACACACATGTCGATTGCTCCGAACTACAATAAAACCGTATGGATACTCGTAAATTCTAAGTATTCAGTTAAATCATAGGTACACAACCGATATATTATCTATATAATATCTCCATATAAACGTAGGTACATAGAAGCGAATAATTTTATTATAGGTAATTATATTATGTATATAATAATGAAGCATGTGAATTTGGGAAGTACAGTAGTGTAGATACTAAATGTTTAAGAATCGAATATGTAATAGATTTGCTTTCGAATAATAATTAATTATATTATTAATTATTGTAAAAAAAGATTACATGTAATACAAATATATAAAAGTATAATTGTAACCCTAATTACGAATACTTCGTTTCACCGGCAGTGACCCATTAAACATTATTATTATGTATAATTCAATAAATAAAAAGTTATATTTAACAATATATTTCAACGAGTTATAATAAAATGTGTTTGGATTATACTACATAATTTAGTCTACGCGCAATATTCCTACTCTCTCTTTGGTATACAACGGAATTTTCAATATAAAATATATAATCTAGAAAAAAGTTATATAACTATCCGCTTAGATAGCTGTGAGCTACATGTATTCATAAATACGGCACGTTAGAAGATTTCACAAGCCGTACGCGATCACTTGAGACCTGATGCAGACTTTTCGATATTAAAACATAATCCTTTCTCAAATTAAATAGTCTTATTACCGTTGCTAATTGATTTGCTTATTTATCAATTGACGTAAACGTAACTGTTGGAACGTATGTGTACCGCACTTCTAGGCCTACCTACGTCTTCGGGGATTACTGGCGTGATGTTATGTTTTTATAGATAACCCTTGATAACATTTTTGAGGCTTTTACATAATTCTGATTTTTTGTCGCACAATAAAAGTCGCTGTGACGTCATTACACAGGTCTCACGAAATAGCATGCGGGTCGTATGCATAAAAAATGTAATTATTCCACGTGTCTGTCACTTTGTTATGTATAAAAACGTATATAGATGAATTGTCTATGTATTGTTATTATTAGTATATATATATAACATTTTCCCTTACACCCTAAATCGTTAGTGCATTTCAAAATGACAACAGTATGTTTCTATAACATTTATAACCTCAATATTCACTTATAATGTTTTAGTGTAATATTGAATATTATTATATAGCAAAATAACACTATTGCTTTAGAAATCACATGCATTATTTTCCCTCTCTTATTTTCAAAAGACTATGATCCTAATGTATTTACCCATACAAGTTACTTTCGTTTGTTACGATAAATACGTAATAACGATTAAGAGTTAATTAATATAAATTGGTGTTTTTGTATGAGCTTTTATATTATTTATATATATGTTTTTCTTTAACTGTCGTTAAAATACAAAAATGGGGTTTGATTATTGGCTTGTGTTACCTTGTATTATTGCGATTTGGCACATTATATATCATTATAACCATTACACTTATTATAATAACGATAAATACTAATATAATCTACATATACAATATATTATTAATCAACGTGAGATAGTTACATCATATATATTTAATACAGAGAAAATTTTATAACTCGCGTCAACAATAAAATACAACATATAAAAGCTGTGCTACATAATATACATATGTATCTGTTACATACATATAAACAAGGCATAAGTATATAAGGACAACGTTTCAATAATAAAAAGCGAAAATATTTTGGACAAATTTACTTTTTTTATATAATCATATCACATAAATTACAAATGTAATCTCAAATTAAAATCAGACTTTGAACATCAATAAAGTGTAATGTAAGAGTTACTATAGAAACATGCTCTTAACAAATTTTGTACAAAAACAATACAATGATCAAAAACCGAACGTCAAAAGCTTAATTTTGAGCAAAAAGTTGCATTAATTGAAAAGAACGACGAAAATTTTTCAAAAAGTTTTTTTGTCGTTTTTAGACAATCTAAATAATCGCATTTAGACAATTTTATTATTATCAATATTATGTATATATTTAATTATAAACTAGTAAAATGAATATCGCAAAATTGTTATATCATTATTAAGTTGAGTACATGCGCCGGCGCATATCTTTTACACAAGAAAGAAAAAAAACACAGAGTTGAAAACGATATATCGATTTTAAATTACTTTAGACGTGACATCGCCTGATATGTTTCATGTTCTATATTATAAACAAATCCCCATGTGAGCCCCGCATAAGACGTCAACAACCCATGGTATTATCTATGTATACACATAACGCTACATTATATACAATTCCGTACAATACATACGGCGATAAAACTTGGTAACATATTATATGTAGTATTATAATTAATATACCTATAATCGAGATTATATATTTTTTTAAACATTTAGGCCTTATTAATAGTGAATTCAAGTGAGCGAAAGGAAGCAAAATATTTTATTAAAGAGTCAATATTACAATATCATTTATGTATTATATAGTTCATGTCATGAGAAACTTCTTAATAAACTTGGACCAAAGTATCGAAATAGCTAATTGCTTGCAATCTGATGTTACGACCGTGTAACATTCGATGTAATAATAATTATTATTACCGATAATTATAATTAAATAATAATTGTAATAATGATTATTATTACTATTCTTATTATAATTGATTACATAATGAGCATGTCATACAAAAATCAAAAGAACGAAATATACAGTCATTGAAACCTATTATAAATATAACAGCCCCTATAATTTACTATTCAATAGTAAATCATTTAAACGACTACTTATAATCGATATAAAATACATACTATAAAATTAGGTTGACAAAAATCGGCGTCGAAATCGTAATATCCTTGAAGCGTTCGATTGTTTATCGTACGACGACCATCATCGAATTATTATCTAAACATTGGTACACACACCACAATTATCATTAACGATTCGAGTAATTACTAATTCATTATCATTAAAACATCGGATAACACGACACTACTGTTCGCTACGAGAATATTTTTTAATTATAATTTTATCTTAATTTTCTTTTGTTTTATTATTATTTTGGTTAGTATTTTAATAATGCCAATCATGAAATATCGGAAGACTTACAAGGAATCCAGAAATTGGAAGCCGATATTAGGCCCGTATACGAAACTTTTATAATCAAACGTTCGGATAAATTTAAATTACTATAGAAATGTGTGTTTTCAGTAACAATGTAACATCTATTTAATACCATATAAACTGTATTAAAGTGAAACTAAAACACATAAGAAGCGCGATCAATGCATTAAAACATTAAACTCATTGAATAGTAGGGTAAATGTACTAAAACGTGAACACAACTTCCTTATGACAATATCAATGTTAAAACTTATACGAACAAGATAAATTAAAATATTTTAGCGAACTTTAATACCTTATTTATAATTCTTCGGTAGATGCTATGGGCGCCTTGAGTAACGGCGTCCTGGGGCTGCGCGATCCATCAGAACTTCTGGAGGTCGCTTGGAAGTCTTCGTTCGACAACGAGGCTGGTATCGGTGCAATTTTTAACTGATGCCCATTTAACTTTATTTCTGTTATGGAATGTGACCTCCCGTGGTTTACGTTTGGCTTTTCTTTATTCGTCGTGGTCATGGGGTCATGGGTGGGAGTTTTCGCGAGCGACTGCGTCACTCTCGTGCGGTTCGATTGCTCTCTCAACGCCATCTGATATGCGACTTCAAAGGCTTCGCCCAATGTCAATATAACTTCTGTGGCTTGATCCTGAAAACAATCAAGAAATCCTATATAACCAAAAATCTTTTACATAGGTTCTGAGTTCTGCAGGCGCTGCTATAAAACTGTCCTGTTATTACATTCACCATAGTACCTAATTGATTTAAAGAAAATCACAATATAGTCATTTATGATAGATCATGATTTAAGTATAGTTAAACTGAATTAAGGCTGATTTGTATCTGAGGAATAATTCGTTTCTAAAATTATAACTTTATTCCTTTTCCTAGGGTCTTATTGGTGGTCGGTCACAGATGTCTATAAACGGTAGCAGCCAATTGTGAGTGGTGGGTACTTGGTAACTTCGTTTGTCACTTTAGAAAAGTTTGGATATTCATAATGCACTCACCATAGTGGCGACTCTGAACACATGGCAGTAGTGGCTTCTAGTGGCATGGTCTTTGGTGATGTACGCGAAGTGCGTGAGATCGTCCGCGTCCTGGCACGCGCAGTGGATATTGCGAATTTCGTGTTCGCATACAAGCTCCTAATAGAAAAATAAATGTAAACATTCATAAAATAAACATATTTTTATTATATCATCACCCCTAGAGGTGATCATTTCTTACGGGATAGGCCGAGAAAACCGAGTGCCTCAATTGTAAGTTTACGCTTACTACCTACTTTTTTTTTAATTTACGGGGGGGAGACCTTACTAGTTATCCGGTACTCTGGGGTAAGTACCGTGTAAAACCGCTCAGGGATCTCCAGCGTAACACTCCAGTGGCCTCCTAATACGACGCCCCTACGGGCCCGTAATTCGAGAGAGGTCCCATGCCTTCCGACTCTTACGTCAGTAAGCGGTTACATACCAGTACACCGTCGTTCTTCCCGAGATCGCTAACTAAAGCGGTTGGAGTTCCCACTCTAGCCGCTTGTATACCCTTAATCCTGCTTTTAGTCACCTCTTACAACAGGTAGAATATACCATTGTTCGTATTCTGGTCCCGCGCTACTTAACACAAATTACAAAATTAATAATAAAATAAAACGTAAAATCAAATTACTACACCAATATTAAAACAGTTATATTTCTTATATCAGCCGTAATGGAACGTGACAATCAAGTAGAAAATAATCATAAAGATAATAAAGGGAAAAAAAAAACTTTATTGTACATAAATTATATTGTTTACTAGCAAAAATTCCACCGTTTAACATTTCTTTCAATTCTCAAGAAATTCGTTTCTTTTCTTTTGGGAGTAGAAAAGCGTAAAAAAAAACACTAATTATCCGAGGTAACTAACCGTGAAGAGTTCTGACATGAAATTTTGATAAAAAGAAAACAATCCTTTTTGTAAGAAACACAAAGGCAAGATTGGCGAGTGGTCCGATCGAGTGTGAACGGTGATCCGTAATTAAAAATCAAGCGAGCAAAGTCGGGCGCCTTTGTCTAAGGCCCAGTCGGGTTCACATTAGGGATCTTTACCCTCCGTCCGCTTGGTTGATTTACAAAGAATAAATAGTCCTTCATGGCAAAAAATTCTTGCAGTAAATAACAATTTTAGTTTAGTTTGTAGTCGGGCCATAATCTACCGTGGAATTTTGGAACATTTTCTACGGTTCTTTAATTTGTCTAACGAGCGGGTCATTCATTACCCGCTTCAGTTACTTATTAATTCTTCGGTAGTATTTTAAAGTTAGTAGGTATTGTTCACTTGTTTCGTTTATTCTCGTCAACAATGAATTAAAGGTTATCAGAATGCTTGACGGTTCGGTACATTTCCTGAAACTAACTTTTGTGAATCTCAGATTGACAATATAGATATTAGATGGCAAGTTTGTTGAAGAAGTGTGTGTTTATATCATTGGTGTTCTTCTTCTTCGTCGAGTGGATAATAGCTGATCGCGAGTGATCAGCCATCGTGGTGGAAGGATTAGTCGCTATGTCCAGGGTGCGCGGGCAGGATATGTACGTGCTCAATCAGACATAGTCGCCGCTCGGGAAGACGCTCATTTCATTGGTTTAAAAAAACGAGCTAAATATAAATTTTTATGAAATAAACAAAATCAATAATTTCCGATCGCCGTAATATAGGATTGAAAATGATCATAATGATAGACGCAAACTTTTTTTCATAACCTTACGATTCACTAAAATACTCACCCTCGTAATAGTGTTCAAGAACTTGACACCTCTATAGCTGATGGAGAGAATAATGTCGGGAGAGTCCCTTGGCTCTTTGGTGGATTTCTTCAGCTTCTGGATCGACTTCTTCGTAGATTCCGTGCCTCTTAGTTCCTTCACGACAGTTGAACCTAAGTACTGTTGACAAATAATAACAGAGATATAAATACTGAGCAAGATATCATAAGTCAAAACAGAGACAATAAAAATTTTGTTGGAGACATTAAGACTTGAAAAGGTTCAGAAATTATAAAATCATTAACACAAAAACAGAATATCATAATCCCCGATTAATTTGATCGACAGGCGGATAGTAGATTATAATTATTTCGTTGCAAAGAAATAATCGGTTTTAGTACTTGAAGGACACGATAACATGTCTGAATCCCATCTAAAATAGAATGCATGTAAATTTTTAACAGAAGCGCTGCTCATGTCGGTAAGACAGTGGAACCAAACGGTTCAAGTAAATAAGAGTAAGCTTATTCCCACTCACATTAGCTACATAAGTAACAGCTCCTGTGACCAGAACGAAAGGTTGATGCTTCCATTGGGTCTTCAATGCTCCGGGGACTCCAACCAGCAGCTCCGAAGGCGCTCGAATCTCCAGGTCTGAAGGTCTAGGAGGTTGGGGCGCCGGCCTGTTCTTCTTACTTCGTTTCAATGTTTCTCCACCCGGTGGCGCGAGAGTCGGAACAACCGGCGGTGGTACAGGCTTCAGATTTTCAGAAGGTGGCAACTTTTCTTTGATTTCTTCTTTCAACTGTTGGATGTTGCTCTTCTAGAAAATAAATATGTGAATGCATTTCATGTATCAAAAACTATACCGAATTACCGAAAATATATTACTGAATTATGGACACGCTGTGTTATAAAAATTAACAGTGCTGTCGATTGGACAGCAACACAGAAAACAATAGCAAATTAATAATAACTATCTGATCTAAACTACCCTATTAGTTAAACATTAGTGCAGATCAAATCCACGTTGAATACAACTTTCCAAAGTGAAACTTATATAGGTACATATACATATTTGAAAAAGTCAGAAACATTAACCAAAT
>DWDW01001232.1:0-12050 GCA_018245635.1 Mimoniades versicolor eupheme
CTCTATTATATATGTATATTACTAGTTTAAGTGTTATACGTTTTTCCTTGTGTTCTGATTTTACTGTAAACCGTGAATAAAGATTGTTATTATTATTATATTATTATTAACATTGTTGTTATTACAACATTACGCCGAATCTCTTAGGCACCAGGCAGAGAGTGCATCGAATTAAATGTCAAAATACTGACATAATTGAACTAATCGGAACGTCTGAATATGTATTTGCTATTTCTTAAAGGACAAAATTATGATAGGCATGATGTTAGCGTGCGTCCTTTCTACAGGACAAAAATATACTCGAAATTTTTGATAACATAAGGTAACAAAACTGGTGATAAGTAGCGATAAGTTCAATAAGTAGTGACAATTGCTTCAGTAGAGCCACAGCCATGACCGAAGGACCGCTCTGCTGCAAAAAGGGTTGCGATCCTCCAAGCGGAGTTCGTTGACCTTCGAATCAGGGGCAAATCTCAATAAGTCTCCAGACGGTATAGCGGTTGGTAGGTCTCGAGGGCCGGTAATGTATCAATGTCGCGAACCACATGTCTCTCTTGTTTGCACATTCAAGTGGTTTGTTGCCACTCGTATTGTATTGTTCCGTTTTGTTTTTTCGTTCCAAGGTCTTCGGTAGACACCAGACAGCAAGCTATCATTGTTATATTAATCGATACAATGTACATAGATATAATACATTTATGTCAAGAAATATGACTAAATTCACATTATATATGAGACCCTATTAAGTCTGTGTGATAAAAAAGTATCACGCCTGTAATCCCTGAAGAGGTAGGCATAGGAGTGAAAGGCACTTTCACGTTCCATCAGTTACGTTTACGTCCCATCATGGAATAGGTGGTGAGCCTATTTCGTTACACCGGGCACACATCCAGACATCAAGTCACTATAAAATGTGTCAACTAAAAATTCTGGTTGGAAAAATCAAATAGGATACTATTTTATTAGAAATTTATATATGTGATTAATATTTAAATCGACTCGCCCATTAACATCTAATATAGTAAACTCCGTTTATCCAAAATGGAACGATATAGTTCCATTAGGTAGATTACGACAGTAATTTGGCTAAGCACTCGGGTCACGTGCGTTTTATGTATTATGTATCGGATACAAGCGTAATTGTTTCAAATTTACTTACCATGACACTATCATTGTAATTTGATGGAGCGTCACATACACTGCCCGCCATTGAGTGCCTCGTTGGTCGTGTTGGTTGCAAGTGCGACTGCCGAACATGAGGTCCCGGGTTCGATTCCCGGGTGGGGCACTATTAAATTTTCTAATCTACATTTTCTAGTAGTGGCTCGGATTCTGGATATGTGTCCGGTGCATAGCAATAAGGTTACCACCTATCCCATAGTGGAACGTAAGCGTAACTGGTGAAACATGGGAGTGTTCTACATTCCTCTGCCTACCCCTTCGGGGATGACAGGCGTGATGTTACGTCACATACAATCGGTTACGATTATTATTTAGCGGAACGGCTCTTTTGTTTGACCAAGCAGCTAAAATACTAGCTGATTGGAGTACGAAGAGAGTAGGTAATGTGTTTCCAAACAACTCTTGTCTCTTCATAGCAAAGGTGAATTGGTTTTTGAACACGTTTTGTGTTTGGTGTTGGTGTTTGAACACGGCTAAACGCTAGCCCATCGTGTAATAAATAAAAAGAGTAATTAATGCAGAAGAAACATGTCAGGCAGGTACTGACAGAGATATATAGCCCTCGTTGCCTTCTGCCTACCCAGTAAGAGAAATGGCGTGACGATCCAAGAACAATTATATGATAATCGGTAACTCAAAGTGCTTTGCACACAATTAAACGTACCAAAATTAAGCTTCACGGAACACACTAAACTGTCATTGTTTACATCGCGATATATCTTTTCTTTGAAATCATTTATCTTCCGTACCGAGGATGCCTGGTAGGAATATCTCTAAGTGATGTTATGGAATGTTTGTTGTTCGTCCATGTAACTCACACGCTCTCGTGTATCGAGACTGACAGTTGTTTACTGCCAGCCACAATTATTTACTGCCGATAAAAGGATCGTCGACAGATAAATAAGAAGTGTTTTTTTGTCCGCATCTCAGTTTACTTTAATTTAATACATGAAGAGAGGTCCGAAATCTTCGAAATCGGTACGCTTATATGAAGAGAAAGATGAACGTAAGAGTAGCACATCACGTCGTTAAATATACAGATATTTAGTAGCGAATGCTCTTTGCCTCTCCCGTAAAGTACCTAGCATAATAAAATTATACTAGGAATGAATGTTTAGAAAAGATATCATTCAATAGACTACATAAAGCCTGAGGAATTATAAAAGATATAGGAATTAGAAAATTTCCGATCAATACGTATACAAGTATGTGCTTACTATATATTATTATTCTCCTCGTTAAAACCAGCCTGATCCAGTATGTTTAAATCACAATACATTTTAGGAAAAATACTTCAACAGTATCGCTACCACATCATAGCGCTAAGTCCCCGAGGGGGTAAGCAGACAGAATAACGTATTCAATACCGCTATCATTACAGATCTGACGTGTATGTATTCGTCGTTGCTGTAACTACAGACTAGTGACGTCACTATGAACAAAAGTTACTATTTACACGGCGTGTGTGGTCACGTGTGTAATGGCAATGCATCTCAATAACGTCTAGGTACTGCTGTACTGTGCACTATAATTCAGACCGCAGCATTCCAACGTTTGTGGTCCGATGATATTGCATACGCGTTATTACACCGATGCGATGTACCCAATTATCCGTTAAACTAGTACACATGCAGTCGTAACACATTAGACCTTATTCAGTGTCTAATTATATGAACAAACGTAACATCGTAAACGTAACATTGTTTGAACAATTTCCATATCACTATTTTGTTCACAACTTGTCGATTGCACTGTTTTGTTTTCGTTTCAAATTATGCAACATTATGTAGCTTGAAGCGTTCCAGTGTATACTGAAGTGGCCCTATCATTAGTACCTATTAAATAAGATTTTTATATCATTTTTGCTTTGATTATCATGATCTTGGTTACGTCCACTGTTAAACACAGGCCTCCCCTGCGGGGTTTTGGGCCATAGTCTCCACGCTTGGCAATTGGATTGGTTTCGATGAGCAGTTTTTTTTATATCACTGAGATTCAACTGTTGGCTCGTTCAGATCAAACCAATCAAGGGCAACACCAGTTGCCACATATATGTATACCAACATACCATACCGTGTCTTATATGTGCGGGTTACTAGCATATACAATAGGTATTGCAGCCTAGACAATTATCTGAGAATAAATGTAAAATAAAGTTAATGAATTAGTTTGTTAAAGACATTAAATTATGTATTATTAATATATTTTAGGAAAATTGTTGTGACAAAGATTAAGAAAGACATGATTTGGTCATGTAGGTTGAGAAGGTATGGACGTGCATAAATATTGAATGACGGTAGATTTATGAGGATAAAAGATGTGTAAGCGAAGGGCGTACGTTTCTTATAGATACACGAGGTTCTGAAAAGGTCAAGTCAAGAAAACCTATAATACGCAAGTAAGTAGGTACTCGTATAAAAGCTATTAATTGTTAATTAAGGTATGCGGGCGAAACAGTGTACGTGGACCATATCAGGTGCAAATTCATAGTCTATTCATAGTCTGTCTACCCTTAGAGGAATTTAACACGACACTTGTATGTATAAGATTAAAAAAAAAGCTTTTAAACTGTGAACTTGAATCCTAACGTAACAGCCTAAATTAGAAATTATATTGATTGGTGGTTATAAATTATATGTATATTATATTGTATTATTGGATTACCGAATAAATAAATAAATAGGTAATGATAATAACAGCGCTTATAGTACATTATGCATATAAACGGCACATTTATTAACGATAACATTATTAAATGTAGCGTTTCTAATACGCTATAAATGTACGTTGATATCAAAATAAGATTACAATAATGGTCTGGTTATAACTTAATATACAGTAAAAGTGTTTTCGCAAAAGACACGGACATGATAACACGAATATGTTAGCCTCAATTAATAGACATTAAGTACACGTGTATCCGAGATGTGATAATTATAATCGCTTAGTTACTCCTTAATAGACAATATACGTTATATAACACATGTATGTGATAACAGCATTTAATCTGCGGCAGAAAATTAACGTGCGTGGATTTGAAATATGGGTGTATTAATCGCTTTATTATATTTTACCAGATAAAGTTAAACGTGACTATAATCCCCGAAGAGGGAGGCAGACAGAGGAGCGTAGTACAGTCCCACGTTTCACCAGCTCCGTTTACATCCCACTAGGTGGTGAGACTATTGTCATATACCGGACATATATATCCCACTAGAAAATCTAAGTTAGAAAAATCTAATAGTGCTCGACCCGGGCGTCGAATCTAGGACATCTCGATCGGCAATCACACTTGCAACTAGCACGGTCAACGAGGCGGTTTAATAGGTTATAAATAGTGCAATAGTATAAGCATAGTAAATAATTATGTGTTAGGTGACTATATAAATTATATACTTATACAATAGTCTGTACACGTGAAAAGAAATTTTAGTACTTATGTCCTTTAAATGATACCGCGCGCATGGAGGTGTGTGTGTGAGTTTGAGAGGTTGGTCATAGTTAAAATGTGCATTGTAAGATATGAAGTACTATGTACCTATATTTTTTATAAAAAAATAATTTGGAATAAAATAAATCATTTATCGCTTATAATCACATTATCAACATCGGACACATAATCAAAATCAAAAATCATTTTTTTTTTAAATCAAGAAGTCAAAAAAAGAAACAAAAAACATAATAATTCAGTCTTTAGTAAACTACACTATCACTATCACTAGGGATAATCACTAGAGGTTTTATTATATACTGTATGCAACGGTATTACAGTACTCAGGGTTGCAACTTCATTACTGGAATGATAGATGGCGTTGAAGAACCTAGATTTTGAGATTTTTTGTGCAAATATTTATTTTATCTTTATTAAAGAAATTTTTTTTCTTAAAAGTATCGTATGTTATTTTTAATATTTCCAAGAATATGTGCACCAAGTTTCATGATGATCGGTTAAGTAGTTTTCGCGTGAAAGCGTAACAAACAAACTTACATTCACATTAATAATGTTAGTAGGGATTATTAGTAAATATCTGTTACTAAATTATAATATGGCTTGCAAAAAATGAATCTTTATTTGTTCCTTCAGGAGCAAGGTTCTATAATGAAAAGTTTTGTCTCTTACTGCATTCCGGATTAACTAACACAGAACGAATAAATAAAATGAAACTGAAGTGACGCAGTACGATTATGAATAAGTAGAAAAATATAGTTTAACATTCAAATATATAGGTATCTAGTTACTCGTCAAATATTCGAGTATCTCCAGATTTTCTTTACGCAATTCTCTCATCTTTATTAATTTATTAAGAACATCTTTTTTGCGTAGTTCTTAAGTCACAATTGTATACTAATTTTTAGAAATGTGTACCACGGATATCAGACAGCCGTTATATGGGTGCATGAATAGTTAAACAAAACGAATGAATGTTTGATTAATTTAACTGGTAAAACGTGGAAGAGTATAACACTCCTCTGCCTACCCTTTAACGGATTATAGGCGTGTTGTAACTGCTTTTTAAATAATCGTACTGCGATCTTAGTTTATCGAAAACATATCATAACTATGAAGTTACAATCTAAACTAAACTCATTCTAAATTTCAAAAATCTAAGTGTGACCCGTTATTGTGATAACATCATACCGGGTCCTCTTACGGTGTAGGCAGAGAGAAGCAACTGTCATAAATCTCTATCCTTATATGTATAACTAACGTCCATCTTCTATAATTAATATTTTTGTCTTACACGTACGCCGGTTTAATATATTTTGGCATATAATATCACTTTGTATGTATGTAGCGTACTTGATATCAAATTATTATTATAAAAATGTAATAAACATCTTAAACAATACACTTCATGTGATTGAGTGAGGTTGCTACTTTATTGCAATATGATATATCTTACGGGCATTTAAAATGTCCACACGATGTCTCACATTAAGCCTCGAAAACTACTAATGTCCGCTTTTACTATGCCTCTATGCGAGCTTTTTTTTTTCAAAAGTTTCCTAAGCTTTGTTCATACTTTGTCTACACAACCGAGCGACTTGCTCCACTTTGGTAGTATTAAAATTGTCAGGAATTTCATACACCATAAAATAGCTTAACATAAAATGGCATATTCAGAGCATATGTGCATTAATATTTTAAATCGTCCTTGGTATTTGTGGAGAATTCTTTCGAAAGTATAATAAAATAAATATTTAGTAAGTTTAACTATGTCATAGATCTTTTCGCGATTTCCCACTCGTTCACGTCATTGTAATGTAATAGACGGTTTGGTGTTCTGGAGTCGATAGTCTGCCAGTTTAGGCCAGCGTTATGTAACCACTGAGAAACTTGGCACTTAGGTCTCTCTGCCTATCTCGGAACGAACCGGGCGTGATGACATAATAATGATCGTAACTTTTCTGTCTTCTCTAATCACAATTACATATAACGTTCAGATATATTTTTATTGCTTTACTTTGTGAGTGTGTCCATTGTAAGGGGTAAGTAGAATGTAGAGTGGTTTATGATTCTATAACTATTGAAGGACTGACTGCCTCGTTGGTCGTGTTGGTTGCAAGCGCGGTTGTCGATCAGGAGGTCTTAGGTTCAAATCCCGGTTCGGACACTATTGGATTATTCTGATAGGAGTCTGGCAATGTACCCGTTGTATGGCAATAGGCTCAGCATCGATTCCATAGAGGGACGTAAACGTAACTGGTTAAGCGTGGGTGTGTACTACATTCCTCTGCCTACCTCTTCTGAGATTACAAGCGTGATATTACCTAACTATTAAAGGATAATATGTACTAATAATACAAACTACTATCCAAATAAAACTTAAATAGCTTGGTCAATCTATGCACATTATCGCGGAGTTGTGACATGAGATCAGCTGTAGAACACAACTCTTAGCAAATAAAATTCTGCCACGAAATATTCTCAACTGAATCTTACTCACGAATCTCAAATGAAATTTGACCAATGCCGTTAAATTTTAATGTGTAAAATAAAATTTACGATTGCAGGCGCTTTCTATTCGTCACGGAATCGACGCGCAATTCCAGTTGGCACATGAAGAACCTATTCCGTAGTTATGGTGTTATTGACTTTTATAATAAAAGTGCAAGAGGGAAAATGGATTTCGTGTTCTAACATGTAACTTTAATAAGAGTACGACTGGAGTTTTATGTGATCTTTATCCATGTAACCCAATTGCTGAGTCAGAGGCCGTAGATTCGATTTTTACTACAAACAAATATTTGATAGACATAAACTATGTAGTAGTCGTTCAGTGCATATGTAAGTTTGTTTTCACTCAGCCGTACATAATTAGCGTCGAGGTATGCATTGCATAACATTACACCTCTATTTCCTACGTTTAATAATGGATTGTGATTTGCTAAAAATAATTACAATAACCTTTGTCAATCCGATTATCCACAGAACATTAAAGTGCTCGGTTATAAAAGACAATTGATTGCCTCGTTGCTCGTGTCGGTTCTGAATGGTCGTGGGTTCAAATGCCAGATCGCGGGCACTATTGAATTTTTCTAACTTAGATTGTCTATTAGTGACACGGAGTTTGGATGTGTGTCCGGTGTATGGCAATAGGCTCACCATTTATTACATAGTGGGACGTAAACGCAACTGGTGGAACGCGGGAGTGTGCTACACTTATATGTCTACCTCGTGGGGAATTACAGGTGTGGTGTTATTTTTTTTTTGTTCTAAAAGACGGACAATACAATTGTGAAGAACATATTCAATCCTGATCCACGTCGGACGCCAAGGCACGCGGTACGTCAAGTGGCTCTCCATCGGTCTGACGATTCGTGTTAGCTACTAACGAGCTCCCGGGGTATGCAGACGAGAGTTATGGAGTTATATTTATGGACGTTAAACGTTTTCCAGAGAAACATTTCATTCACTCTATAAGTACTTTATCGATGTTTGTGTTAAATGTAATTTAAAACAAATTGTAGGCATGTTAATGTCATGTAGGTATGTAAATTACGTTTTCAGGTTCCCTAACCACTGGATCTAAATAATGAGAAGTGATATTGGATAATCTTTGCCCATTTTTTTATTTTACTTCATACTTGACTGCCTCGTTGGTCGTGTTGGTTGCAAGTGCGACTGTCGATCGGGAGGTACTTGGTTCAATTCCCGGGTACTATAACATATTTCTAATTTAGATTTTCTAGTAGTGCTCGGAGTCTGGATATGTGCCCGGTGTATGGCAATAAGCTCACTACCTATTCCACAGTGGGACGTAAAGGTAATTGATGAAACGTGGGAGTGTTCTACATTGCTCTGCTTACCTCTTCGGGGCTAATTGGTGTGACTGTGCTAATTTTATTTGCTGCTTGGTCAATGTAGCACAAGCTCGTTCTACTTTGGGATCGGTAAGCCGTGTTTGGACATGTTCCAATATTGTCATAATTGGTCGTCAACATACATACATACATGCGTAAGCTATAAAGGAAAGGTAAATCGAGGAAAACATGATTAAATTAAGTTAACGATATGTATACAATTATATGTATAATGCAAATACATACATTGACAGGCCCGTTGGTGCTGTGGTTAGTGAACCTGACTGTTGCGCCGGGGGTCGTGGGTTCGATTCCCACCCAGAATAAATACATATTTGTGTGATGAGCACAAGTATTTATTCTGTGTCTGGGTGTGAAAAATTATTTAAAACAAATCTATTTAAGTATATATTTACATGTAGTTTATCAGCCATCTGGTTACCATACCACAAGCTCTCTTGACGCTTAGTTTGGGATCAGATGGCCCTGTGTGGAGATGTTCCGAGATATTTATTTATGTTATTTATTTATAAGTATACAACAGCAAAGCAATTGTACTGTTATCATAAAGGGCGATTTCTTTCGAACACTCGCAACTATCATCAAAGCCACAAAATTGGATTGTGCTGTATATCTGTCTCATTATTATCATTAGCGGTACTGTACTCTTTAATCACGTGTGTGAATAGTTTATATGTTGAATAAGAAAACATTTGCATAAATAGTCGAATAGAATTTAAATCAAACGATAAAAATAGTGAACAATGGTGATATACCTAGGTACTACCAACAAATAGTTGTGTGGTTAGCTAAGCTTTGCGTATCTTGTTTTCATTTCGAGCGCAGCTCGTAATTTTCGTTCGCTAGGTACTTATGTTCTTTTTCACAGTACAAGCACTTTCATGAAAGGAAATCTGCCTTTTCTCTTTACATAAAACTTTCCTTTTGAAGACTACTGACTCGCACTACGGCTACAGATTTATTTTTCGAATACTAATTAAAGTTTCTCGGCTGATGAAAGCCAGAAAACATTTTTCTCAATACGTTGACTGAACTGATTTAACAGTTGAATGCGCCTTACAAGTTTTGTATGAAGCTAATATGCGTTACTGATGTTCGCTGTACATATTTGTAAAAAAGAAACTATTTTATATTAATTTTAATGTAAGAGCTAAAATTTGTTATATTAACAGGTATATAAGAGTTATATTGTCATTTAAATGTGTGAATTTTGACAATAAAAATGTATGGAGCTATCATATTATATGTGTGTTTATGTACCGAAGTTACCACTAGTACATATGTACATAAACGTAACTGTTGCAACGTGGGAATGTACTACAGTCTACTGCCTATCTCTTCGGAGATTACACGCGTAATGTTACGTTAGTAGCCACGTTTTATTTAAAAAAAATACTATCGTTACATGATAATATAAAGAGTCAATCGGAGTTTCAAATATTTTGTACTACATAGTGACACACAAACTTGACAGTTGAACAATCACAAGGCAATTTCGTTGCCAATCCAATTTGATTCCTATTCAGGAAAAATATTGGTATCATGAACATGATCATTTTTTTTCTGGTTTAGATGTGAAGTTATTTAAATTAAACATTATAGTTGTTAAATTTTTTTATGTGAGTATTATACATTTAATAGCTGTTTACAACAAGCTCTACCAAACTGAGAATACTCGTATAATAAATGTATGTAAATTATTCCAATATATAATTACATTGAAGTGTAATCTCTTAAAACCCAGATTTATCTTATCAGCTTCTATAAATACGAAGTACACAATCTATATATAATCTTTATATTTACTATAAAATATTTTTTTTTCTCAATAAATTTCCTTTTAAATCTATAAACGATCCCGAAGTATTCTGGGCATATCTCATTGTATAGAGCCACTCGAATCCTTTTAGCTGAGCAACGTAGAACTGAAAAGTGGAAATAAATCCTAGCGTTTTGGAGGCAATGCAAAGGCCTATCGATAATCCCGGGACGCCGATATTCTATTGGAAAATAAATCAGTCAGAAAGGGAAAGGGAGTAGACATTACATTTAAAAAGATTTCATTACTTTTGGTAAATCGTATTTGTGAAACTGTAGAGATAATATTAATGTTCCGATGAGCGACCAGCTGTTGAGTGGTAAACAACTGTTCCACAACGTCTGCGCCTTGGTTCAGGTCAAATTTAGGTTCGATCTGTATCAGAATCTGTAAGTTCAACATGTTAGGCCTGAGTATAACATTAGACCGCTTTGTATCTACCCTTCAATCGCGGAAGAGACAGGATTATGCTGAACTCCAAGCGGCTGAAAGCCTACGGTTTCCATTTGTATGATACTTGTAGGACTCAGGGATAGGCTGGTGCTGACTAAACCTGGCATCTGTGAGGGTCCGTCCCATGTGATGACATAGCTGTAATTTCTCCATCACCCTTTATGACCGAAACAATAACTTAACAATCAAAATGAACATTTTCCTTCAGCATTGATTATTACCAATTGAAAAAGCTCTGAAGCAATTTTTAGTAGTACGTTTGGTTCAAATCTACTACTAAAACTCGTACATACGTCGTAAAGAGACGTGAACTAACCAGTATAAGGGCTACGAGACTTATAATCGCTAAATAAAGTACGATGCAACAGCACTAGTGCACTAGGGCACTAATTATATGTACTCGTATTGTCTAACATGTTCATTTTTTATAAACATAATAAAATTTCTTCATTATGATTTTTATTACATAGCTATTGGAATCAAGAACATTTAACACAAAAGTTAATGAAACAATTTATAGAATTTATAACACTGTCACATCTTTGTGGTTAAAAAAAGACTAACTGAAGTAAAACGTGATTATAGTAAATGTGCGTATACGTATAAAGGGTCAGAGGTATTTTGGTTTCAGTCATTATTTATTGACACGGGTGAGGAACAGGTTAATTCCTAGGTTCGCTTACTTTACCGGGCAGCCTTAAAGATCTTTTAAAGGGTTATAGACGCTACTGACCCTCCAGGCCCGAGGCCTTCTGTGTTAATTAATGCCAGGTAGGCACGGTCCAGTAACGTTGTACATAAAACATTCACGTACAAGAATATATAATGTGCAAAACTTGTTCTACTGGGCCTCTGAAATTTTGATACGGGACACTTTCAATTTGCGGTGCGACCCCGAAATATTAACTGAAAAGTTGGCAACCCCTGAATACATGGATATAGAATTAAATGTTCGCAAGCAAAAACCGCTTTATATAAACCGCAGCAATAAATTGGGAAGCCTGTGAAGTTTTACTAAAATTTAAATTCAGTTGTCGTAAAAGTAGCCCTTTACGGAAACTGTTTTTTTTAGATCTATTAATACTGAAAGTAGTGTCTGCCAATGGACAATAATAAATAAAATTAATATTGGCTAGTATAAAAAGAAAAGTAATTATAACAACAAGTTATTTATAACCGTTATCTTATATATAAAATTCTCGTGTCACAATGTTTGTCTTCGTACTCCTCCGAAACGGCTCGACCGATTTTGATGAAATTTTTTGTGCTT
>DWDW01001233.1:0-12050 GCA_018245635.1 Mimoniades versicolor eupheme
CGTCGCTAACATTCGTACAAAGGGTTGAGATGAATCAATCGCGCAAGAACGAGAAATCATGTTAAAAGTTAAACTTCAAACATTAGGAAAAAAGAATTAACACGAAGTAAGCAAAACGATGACGAAGAAATAATGTAATGTTATTTTTTAGAATCGTTTCAGGCGAATTACGCGGGAACAATCACTACAAAAACAAGATAATCAACTACAAAGTGATAAATGTAGAATGGCAAACCAATTCATGTACCGGACTCGAATTAACCAGCGTTATATTGGGTACCTGCACTGCTGCAGAAGAAATACTAAGAAAATACACAACTTTTAGTTATATTTAAAATAACTGCGCATACCATTTCATAGAAATTAGAAAATCTAAATTATAAAGATCCATATCGAGGAGGATCGGCAGGGGGAAATGCATACGTAACATCACGCCTGTATCCCCGAAGAGGTAGGCAGAGAAGTGCTGGACACTCCTACGTGCCACCAATTACGTTTACGTCCCACTATGGAATAGGTTTGGAAGCCTATTGCCATACACAAGGCATATTTTTAGCCTCGGAACAACTACAAGAAAATCGAAATTAGAAAAATCTGACAGTAGACACTAAATAAAAAATCCATATCCAAACCCATTTTGTGTGTACATATATAAGATCCATTGACAAAACGCAACGTAGAGACGCAGGTAGAAAACAACAATAGTCGATATGAAATTGTCAACAGTTCTACCTGTAACCAGTAACGTCGGTGCCTCGTGTACAATGGAACCATTGTGTCTTACTTCGCGAGTACCTCTCTCCGACTACCTGCCACACCAATTCTCTGGTGATTCTCTCAGGTCAACGTAACTTTATTTATTTTTAAAGCACATAGAATTGTTTCTATAACTATTTTTTTGTGCTACTCCAGGGAATCCTTTACTGACTCTTCGTGTATGCGACGCAATATTTACCTGCCACGATGACAAAAACATACCAACTATGATCGAAGGCGCAAAATTCAGTTTCTGTATTGTAAATAAAATTTAATTGCATATTTTAAATTTTGTATTGTATTGTACAGTAATAAAGTACCAGTCGAAATTATTATTATTATTATCACCATCAATCCACAGCTGAACGTAGACCTCCACTTACATGCGCCATGATTCTTTTCTCAGCTTAGGCCCTCTTCATGACAGTGGCAGTTGAGAACGAAATGAGTAATCAAATCGAATTTGAATTCGAGAATTCATTGACTGGCTTTTTAATTACAAGTTGATTACATGGGGTGTTATACATTTTTTTCTTGTGCCCACACTCCAGGCATTGTTATAATATCAATTAAATAAAAAAATATCTTGGGACATCTAAACACATGGCCAACTGGTCAAAAAAGTAGACTCCAAGAGGCTCTGTGTTATGACAACCAAACGCCTGATAATAACCTACATATATATATCAATGTTATTAAATATGTAGTTATACAGACACTGAACAAATACTTGTGCACGTCACACATAACATAACATTTTACTTGGGTCTGATTCAAACCCACCACACCCGCTTCAGCAATCACATTCACTAAAAACTGGAATACAATCTGCAATATAAACGTATTTTGGCACAGATCCGTGTGTGGAACTGTCAATAGACCAGGATATATTTTATAGATCATATCAGGCACTCGCCAAAAAGCGGCAAAAACATTGTTATTGCGGTCAAGCAACCAACCTAATTGTGAATGCTCGAAATTATCTATTACGGTGATTAATCAAAGTATTAACGCAATAAAACTTCAGCGAACGTTAATAAAATTTATCCACACAATAAATATATCGAAGGTTCCGTCGAACTTCTTGATTACAGAACTTATTGACGAGTTGATAATATTGAATAATATAAATACATTATGTACATTGGAGCAAAAGTAATGATCTAATTTGATTTACCTGCTATAACGTTTTCATAGAAAGTTTATTTGTATTTGTATTTTTAAATGTAAAATTTATGACATTAAGTTAAAAAAATGATGTCAATCAAATGACCACATTCTCGTTTGTTAGACATATACATTGTTAGTAAAATAATAAACCACAGTCGTTCCTGAAATCGTGCCTCTAATCAACTGTCTGAAAAGTCTCAAGGGTCATAGACGTTCTGACGTTGTTACGTCGCACGTCAAGAGTCGAAACAACCCTTTGACGGAAGCGAGTGTGCGTTTTAATTGCGGAGCTTTGTAGGGTGATCTCGAGTGTCTCGTGGAGATACTAGGTACCCCGTGTGGGACATCGGGGATGATAATTTAAGTAGAATGGTTTGAAGCCTTCCCATTCTGAAAGGAGACCCATGTCCGACAGTTAAACGGTAAGAGTTGACGATGGTGATAAAGGCGGGTACATCGGTTTCAACAGCATAGGCGCAAAACGTACACCGATACCCGGGTAAAGGTAACCAATGCGATATCCTTTTTATAATGATAAATATACCACGGTAACGAAAACAACCGTTTAAATGTTAGATAAACAACATAATACATGTGCAACATAATTATATGTTTTATTTGAAACTTTACATTCACTTATGACATACATTATTAAATCGTTATCAATCCCAGAAGAGGGAGGCATAGGAATAAGTATCGAACACTCCCACATGTCAGCAGTTACGTTTATATCCCAATGTGGAATAGCTTGCGAGCCTATTGCCATACACCGGGCAAATATCCACACTCTGGAGCCATCACTAGAAAATCTAAGTTAAAAAAGTCTGATAGTGCCCGACCCGGGATTTGAACCCAGGTTCTCTCGATCAGCACACGCGCGTACAATCGCTCGAGCAGCGACGCAGTTAAAACATCAATAAAAATCGAAACTTACAAATTAAACTTACCATCTCCCGTAACAAAAAACGCGAAAACTTTCTGTAATACAAAAACCACGAATGGAGGAAGACCATTAGGATTTGGTTGAAGGTGATCTGTCTTCACATCTATTAAAGCGTAGGTACCTAGTCCTTGTAAATGTCAAGACGCACTCGCGGTAATGCGTACTTGAAGTGGGTACCAACAAACCCGGTTGTGTCTTGAGGGTGGGAAAAAACCTTTATATACTAAAACGGAAATAATTCGTGTTACACACATCACTGTAACATATATGATAGCATGGTGTATTATGACATAGTACAATGTATTGTTAAGTCATATTCGAGTAACACACATAGCTATGTTATATACTCATCTCTTTCCTACGTCTTTAAAATATGTGAAAAGATATAGGGCGGCACTGATAGGTAAATAGCTGGAGAAAAAACAAAACGACTTAGCGTAATGTTTCCAAGTGCGTTAACTCTTAATGTAATGTACTTTTAGCGATATAATCTTTTCTTCTTATTCTTCTTTTTCAACCCTTTTATCGTTTAGCTGCTGGAACATGGGTCTCCTCTCAGAATGGGCGGGTTAAGACCAAAGTCTGCCACGCCGGCCAAGTGCGGGTTTGCTGACTTCACGGCGATGTAATGTACTTCTTTAATTAACTGCGCTAGACACACATACCGTAGGCATAAATTTAATCATCTCTTGGCCTATTTATGTAATTGACTAAAATCTTATACGTTACGTCATATGACATTCTTACGTGTACATTTTAAATACTGCTTATGGTTTCTATGCCACTTTTGCCTCAATCAAAATATCAAAATTGTTGGTCGTGTTAGTTGCGAGAGCGACTGTCGATCAAAATGTCCAGTTCTAAATTTTTCTAATTTAGATTTTCTAGTAGGGGCTTAGTATTTGGATATGTAACCGGTGTTTGAAAAAATACATAAACGTAACTGGTGAAACGTGGGAGTGTTCTACTCCTCTGCCTAAGTACCTCATCGGGGATGTTACGTAACAAAAGTTTATTTAATAGACATAAATGATTAAATATATTTAATCATCCCTTTAACCGATGTTTTAAAATCTCCTAGAAGCCAATTAATGTGACATTAAAGAATGTTGCATTTAGTGAAGAATCGTGAAAAGCCCTGTGACAAGTATAACTAAACGAGATAGATTTAAGATTTCATGTCATCGTTTCGTATTAATGAATTATGTAAAAGACTGTGTAATTAATTAAAAAAAATAGTTACCGAAGACAGTTGAAGGGATACAGTGGCTATATACCCGCAACATATTTTCCTCCGATTGCAGCACGCCAAAAAAATATGTTTTAGTAATTAGTAGTTACATATACAAACTTTAGGTGGATATATTATATTAATCATACCTTAAGTGGCGACATCTATGTCAATATAATATGTAAATTTTACATGTCTACATAACAGATGGCACCACAAGCTTTGAAACAATGTAATTTCTGTACACGTTTGAGAATATAGCCTTGATTGCGAGGTATGTGAACTTGGTAGCAATTTAAGCGACAACCTCTGGTCCAGCAGTCGAAGTTACTTATCACTCGACCAGTGGACTTGGACTATGATAAAAATCAACTCTTCAATCTTCAGCTGCTTGACTCAACTGATTTTTTGTTAAATTTGAGAAACTAAATTTTACTATAAAGTAATTCTTAGGTTCTTAAGTTGATTCTTAACCTTAGACCATTTCGCTTTAATAAAATCAAGAAATAGATCAAACCATAACGGACATGGGTATGAGTGATACACCAATTAAAGATCATAAATATATTCAAATTTCAGCAACTTTCGCTTAACCACGAGAATATCATGCCCATTGTAATCATAATACAACAAGTGTACATCTGTGGGAGAACTTTCTCTCTGGAATCGTCTCGACGTAATGAGTATTTTCATAAAGGTATATTGATGTTTGAAGGTAAAAGGTTATCTCTTATAGATGTATGCAAACTTACATCTCGGACCGGTTAATCTGTGCGCGATAATCGGTTTATAATGTAAGCAAACTATTAGCTAATATTCATGAAGTTTGTCATGAGATAGCCGTGCAGTGGAAAGGGCAACATCGCTCTGAATGTTGCTCAATGTACACGTTACATTGTAAATTAAAGATAGAAGAAAAATACGGAACTCGGACCGGAAAGAGCCAGACACAGTTATACATATGTATTATAATAACGACTGAAAAATTATTATTTCCCGTACTGTGTTACCTAAAAATAAAATAATGTATCTACTATCTTTGCACTTTTGTTTCCTTTAAGACCTCATGTCAAAGCATAAAGATCGTGACATAATTTGCCCAATTGGCGTCACGTTCAACAATTAACCGTTGTTAAGAGTTCAGCGAAACATCTGGACTGTTGGCCGTACCTACTGCTTGCATAACTCTCGTTCTTAAGTAACAAACTATACTTAATAGCTACTACTACTAATACTAACTGAGCTATGAATATTATTAATATTCGTAGCTCTAGGAAATTGATAAGAAATTTTAGACAGTTTTTTTTTATTCGTGTTGAATAAATTGGTTTAATGATTTTTAATATCATTTACTTTAGGTGTGTGTATATATAAATTTGACCTAGTCTATATAATAAGAAAAAGTTTTATTTCAATGTACCTACTTTAAGTATAATTTATTTAAAATGGGACTTCAGACATTGTAAAATTGTCTTTTCCAATCAATATACCTTGATTTAAATTTCATTTGCAAGCATATGGCGAGCCAAAAATTTTACCATAATTCCTGTAAAACAATGGTTCCTCGTTACAATATATGTAGGTAGAGTTACTGTAGTAAAAGTAGCAAAAATATAGATGTTTATTGAATAATAATACGCGATAAAAAAATAACCGTTACGAATATTCTTTAAAAAATTTTCCAGTATAGAGATGCTATTTTTCTGATTTTCCGAAATTTTTTATGTGTAAAAGTAAAGTTTTCTTTAAGACGAATTAATCTGCCTGTACTGTTTCAGAATTTTTAAATATTGTGAAAAGTGAGCAGCCTTATTTATAAATACGAGTATGTATATTATGATTATAGACAGGTGTTAAAATAACATGAAATTTACATATTATGTTAAGTTCATGTTGTCATTGAATTTTGGTTTATGTGGTCCTTTTTATTGTGCCATTTGTTGCGTAACATTTACTGGTGTGGTAAACCGATTTTTTATTTAATATTTTCAAAAGATACTTGTCTACACATTAAATATATATTACCTATAATTTAATTATAAAACGTGTAAATATAAAAATGGACACTAATTGCAAATGGATGTAACATTAGGTACAAAGGTACAAAAAAAAACCTAAAATTACTCACCTAAAAACAGCAAACAAATTTACTTCACTCTGGTATTTGTTATAAATTCAGAACGCTTCAATAATATTAAAATAAGGACGGAATGGAAGGTCGTTAAACCACACATTTGAATCAAGTGTCTTATAAATATTGTTTTTTGCGAGGCAAAGGTTAATACACTATAATTCCTCACTTACTTGAAAGTCTGACTGACAATGGACGTTTGTTTCAATTTCATATTACACTGCATCGCATTAGATCATTCAATGCAAATAAAGACCACTGTGGCTATTCCTGGTAAAAGCTTATCAACGATGAATAGTAATTCCATACTGTACTTTAATGTTACTCCTATTATTCATACGAAATTAAAATTTAAATATTTACTTTCACAATTTCTTCATTGTTTGTGTATTTGTAGCTAACCATTTTCCAGTACCTAATTATAATGAAACGCGTCAATAATGAGACAAACATGGTTTTTTTTTATAGCTCCGATACATTATCTTATACGTTTATTAGTGTATCTATTCACAGCATTGTTAAAATTATTAAATTACTACTGTGAATCTACTATTAAAACTGTTTGTTATATTTTCTTGTTCAACAACTGTTGTAATAAGTTTCTTTATATGTTAATCATCCTTTTTTTCTGCACACTGATAATAATTAACCTTTATGTACATATATCCTGAAGTTAATGAACCTGTTATTTTAAACTGTAATTTAAAATGTTCATAATTCTATTGTAATTGGTAATTGGCAAAATAATATCTTCTTCTGAAAGGCGATTATTCAAAACATTCAAAACGGAACGTCAGTGAGAACCGTTCTCACCTCTGTTACTGCGTATATTTATTTCAGATAAGTTTTCCCACAATAAATTTCTAGAAATTTTGTGCAGTTATTAATGATTTCAAATATATTCATTACATGTTTTTAACATTCCTTGATTTTTATTTTTATTTAAATTTTCGTTATTTCCTACTTCACGTTTTACATATCACAGGCTGGGTAAAGGTAACCAATTTATATTAAAAAAAATACAGACGAATTGAGTACATCCTCCTTTTTGGAAGTCGGTTAAAAATGCAGAAACTCAACAACTATCCGGAATCTTCAGTAGGTATGTCATTACATACTGGGAAATAAATTCAAATTACACAAACAAGCACTTTTCATGACTATTGTGTATTATTTTCACAGCCTATTTATACGTCAACACACACAACGGTAGATGCGTAAAACTATCATTTTATGCATACGCGTGCACCTTATACAAGTTTCATTTACAATAGTCGCTAAAATGAAGATAGGGCTCATCACATATCTCCAAGTGTTCATATAAGAAGAATAACAGGAATTATTAAATGTAGCTTTAAATTCGAATTTCTTAACCTCAAATTGGATGAAATAAGTAGTAACAAAACGATTCAATTCAAATAGCCCTATAAAACGTAACGCACGCCTGTAATTCCCGAAGAGGTAGGCAGAGGAGAGTAGTACACTCCCACGTTTTACCAATTACGTTTAGTTTACAATCCGATACGGAATAGGGCGTGAACCTATTGTCATACACCGGGCACACAACTAGACTCCAGCCACTATTAGAAATTTCCGTTAGAAATTGTAGTTTAAAAAAATCCAACAGTAACGGACCCGAGCTTTAAACCCAGGACCTCTCGTTCGGCAGTCGCGCTCGCCACCACTCTACCAACGTGGATGTCACGTTCTGAAGCAACTTTCAACAGAATATCAACTAAACATTTCAAATTACAACAATCCGATTTCCGGGTCAGGTACTGTTGAAATCGACAACCCTAAATAACTATATATACACATTTAAAATTAGAATAATTGTATATTACGTTTAGCTTTCGGATGTATTACCACGCGGAAAGGTACGACAGTTGCAAAGTTTCGTTTCTAATGAGATGGATTAATATAAACTTCACGTTCAGACAACGTTCAAACGAAGCTCAGAAATACGCTGCACGAGCACATACGTATCTTCATCATCATTATTATCATCATCATCACCAACTCTTTTAACATTCCACTGTTACACACGGACTCGTACAAAAATAGTGATGTAGCATTATTAGTCTGTAACAAATTATATGTAACGGAAAACGTACTTCAATACTTCTGTTCAGCCTGCATAGTGCGATGCTGTCAACCACTCTGTATACAGAAGGCAACGTTTATTAACAAAAAGCACGTTGCCACCCTTAAACAGGATATAGAATGCAACGTGTATTTACAACCACCTGTATATAGAAGATAACGGTCATATTCGCAACACCCACTCAGCCGAAACCTCTCACGGCTGCCAGATAAACGGTGACTTTAATTTAACTGTGTGAAAACAACATAATAACTAGACACGGTATTGTTGGCTGTTGCTGGCGAATTGGGTAAAAATACGCTTTCTTTTTCTATTGTCTAGGATTGCTTCGCACTTATCTTTTATCTTTATAGAGCTATAAAAGATTTACGTATGAACTCACATTTTTCTCTAGTCAGAGATTGTCAAACTTTGCATAGCATCAAATAGTTGAGTTGCATATCATTATTTTTGATATGTAATGATGTGTAGAAAGTGTGTTCACGACTAAACATAATATTTGTGTGGAATACTATTCTGTGGAATGACTATTCGTAAGAAAAAGACGTTATTTTGTCACAAAGTGCCAAAATAACGTCCTAGTTGACAAAATAACCTAGAAAACCTATCATTTAAAAAAAAATTAAGCAATATCGAGTGTACGCAGTCTTCAAAAGGTTAGACTAATTATCAAGATACAATAAATATTAAATATTCATAAAATATATAATATGAAATCTGTCATACGGAGGCTGTAGTTTAAAAGTGGTACCCTAATTTCCGTATATTAAAATGTCAATAGAATGTCAATAGACTGAAGATTGAAATGTATCCAAACCTCAGTACTACTTGTGTCGTGATTCTTTAGCTTTGGTCCGAATATTAAACTACGCTAGAAGAGACCTCTTGATTTTTTTCAGTATTTTAAATGCATTACTGCTATGTAGCATAAAAGGCATATATGAGAAGTAACCCTACCCGAATCGGTATCAATGTTTCATATTTAATTATGCTAAATGAACAAGCCCGCTACTAGAGGTCATTGCCACCAGATTTTATATTTCGAAGTTAGTTACACGCATATTTATAATGATCACATTTTTTTCTGCATTCGTAAATAGGTGAATTTTATCATTTATAGCTACGTACTGAATGACAGCTAATTATTTATCGAGAAACTGTTAATTCATTTGACTAATACTGTAATACAATATGCTACATATGTAGCCGAAACGTTATATTTCAAACTCTACATGGTGATGCATGTATAATAATAGTATCATTACAGGTCTGTTTTTTGAATAGATTACTAGTAGAAGTAGGATGTGAAAGTTTACAGCTTGGATAAGTCAGTCAAGAGACAAGACGAAATGGAAGCAAGTAATTGTAAAGGCCAAGACTCGCAAAGAGTTGTAGAGCCGTATGAAGAAGAAGACTAGTTAAAGGCGCCAAAAACGAAACTATAATATTGGTATATTAATATAATACGTTATAATTGAAAGTAAAATCATATGCCTTGCTCCATCTGTGACGGCCGTGTTAATCTTTGTTTACTCCAAAGGGCCGGGATGGAGGTTGTTCCGTAACATCAGTTCCTAGTCTCAACGCATGACATGTTTGTCGTATTTGACCTGAGACTACAGGTTTCGTTCTCAGGATTTGTGCTGCTAGTGCGCTTGAGCTTAGGTTGGATGTCAATTCTGTTCGGAGTTTTTATTTGCTATAGTTACTTTTAAACCATAGATGATCTGCATGTCCATATCTTAGCTCTTGTGTTGTGTTGTCTTGTGTTATCTTAGCTCTTGTGTCAGATCTATCGTATTAATAATAATATTATTATGGAACATTATGTTGTGGTTACATAAGTCTTCATCTTAACCACCAAAATGATTCGGTATTAAAAAAATTTGAGAAAAAGCACAATCTATCTAAATATTAAATTTTTTTATGATTTTAAGTTTAAGTAATGTTACTTAGCATATGTATGCTGTTGTTTAAGTCTGTAATACTAGCAGTCGAGCTTCGTAAATATTATTGTTCACAGGGAAAACTGCTTGAAGTGATTGCTTAATTGAGCTTTAATTCGAGGCTCTTTAGTTCAAAATTACTTCAGTGCACACAACTTTTATGAGATCCTACCCGCTTCATCAAAGTTCATAGTTTCCCAAAAAACTGCCCACGGTTTTTATCACCGTGGCCCTTACGTCTAATCTCAAAAACATGGAACCATAAATCTTATCCTCGATAGCCATTAAACTTTTTTGCCGCCCACGCAAACTTTTTCGAAACAAAAAAAGGCAAAGGTCCTCAACCGCTCAGCCTAATAACATCGAACTTTCAATACTACATGGTACTCTTTGTTCAAGTTTGTTCTACAATGCTATGCGAACGTTATTATTACACCACAACGGAACTTCACGTACAAAGCTTTCAAAAATAACACCGCATCTACTCACCATAAAATCAAGCGTGATCACCAAATCCTGTTCTTGAATCACTTAAACCGTAAAACATCCTTTCGCACGCACAAACTATTTTAAAATTGACGAGCACATGTCACTGACTCTGAAAGCACTTCAACGCCTTCATTTAGAATAATCTTGCAGCCATTTTAATTTAGTTTGAACAAGTTGTTAAGAGAAACTTACAACTTTCTGTCAGTTTTTCGTTTTTGATTCGGTGTATCATACACAACGCGCGCGAAGCGCGTCGCGTCGCATTTTGACTGGAGACTCGGATAGGGAGTCAAGTCAAAGATATTTTTACCTGTGAGAGCAAAAAGTTTTAACCGAACACGACTCAGTCAGCTCCCAATGCAATATCAACACAAACACTATAGCATAAAGTTCAAATTGCTTTATGTATAATAATTGCATTAGTGTGACTGTAAGCTGACATGTAAGTAACACAAATTACACTCTATTGTGTTGGCGTAAAGTTAGATTCGCATTATCATGTTGTAAAAGCTCAACCAGTATGCTACAATTCAATGTATATGCTGGGCAGTTGGTTGAAATCAGAGATTCTTAAAGTTTACTAGCCAAGACATTAACAGTCGACCTATTTAACGACATGATGAATTGATTTATATTTACGGAACAAAGAATAATGAAACAAGGGTAATAAAATGAACTTTACAAAGAGATTCTTTTGTTTGTTTTGAAAGCACGCTGTCAATTATTGTAATGAAACGAATTCGTTTTTTCAGACTTCATTATATGCACATAATGTGTAGAATATTCGTCCAGACACTTGAATTATTTTTAATGTTTAATTTTAGTTTCATGAGTCGAGATGTAAATGGTACCTTTTACATTGCATTTTCACACATTTTAATAATTGATTCAAGTTGCCCAAGCCAAAGATAAACCATGTTTATCTAAAGTAGATCCATGAAGATCCAAACTAGCAACAAATTCAACAAACTAGTAACGCTACGCAGTATTCCAATCGTGGAGCAGAGGCAAAGGAAATCTCCAACAGTATTGTAAATACAAATGCCATTACATGTATTTTTTAATAGTCATAATTATATACTGCCTCGTTGATCGTGTAATAGGCTCATCATCTAATCCATGATGGGGCGTAAACGTAACAAGTGAAACGTGGGAGTGTTCTACATTCCTCTGCCTTCTTCTTCGAGGATTACAGGTGTGATGTTACGTTATAATATTGCTACAATGGTTTCGTACTTTATTATACCAATAAAACAATTGAAAAAATTAAACTGAATTTG
>DWDW01001234.1:0-12050 GCA_018245635.1 Mimoniades versicolor eupheme
CGAAGGATTTTATGGAGAGAAAAACCTTAAGAAATACGAGGAAAATAGTAAAAACAACAATTTTATTTTCCCATACAAACCACTCTGTCCCCAGCTGTCAAACATTTGACGTCAATCAAAACGCGCGTCAATAAATAGGCGCGTTAGGATTATCTTTGGTATGCCTTTAAATTGATTAAATTGATTAAGTAGCTTTTAATACAAAAAAATCGATGTAACTTTGTTTTTGAGAAATAGGGCAGGACAAAGTCTGCCGGGACAGCTAGTTGTAAATAAAAATAAACAAATATTAATGTTTAACCGAAAATGGAGTACCGTTGAATAAAACTTAAAAAAAACACTGTTCCATGTTTCTATCGTAAAATTATGATTAGATACTGAGCTGTTTGGTGAAGTACAATATATTATTGGACTAATTCAACTAATAAATGGCAGACGCGCTCAGGGGAAATCTAACGGGGCCTTCTGACGCTAACAGAACTAATACTGAGACATAACAGTAAACATGAGAATCTAGACTTGTTTGGACAGGTGGCTGGGTTTTCGTAACTACATTCATTATGTTATGAACTTCAAATAGCTTCGGTAATGTTCGATAAGACGAATTTTTTGCGAATAAATAATAGATTTAAAACCTAACATCATGCCTGTTTAACCCCGAAGAGGTAGGCAGTTACGTTTACATCCCACTATGGACTAGATTTAAAATAATATAAAATTTTGAACAATAGTTATATTTGAACATTACGGATGTTATTCCCGAATAGTTAGACAGGAGTGTAGAATAGTCACACGTTTCGCTAGTTACATTTACGTCCCGCTATGGATTAGGTGGTGAGTCTGTTGCCATGCACCGGACACACATCCTTTGAGCCACAACTAGAAAATCTAAATTAGAAAAGTACTGTAGTGCCCGACACGGGGATTTGAACCCTGGACATTCCGACTGGCAGTCGCCTTTGCAACCAACACGACCAACGAGGCAGTCATATTCACTTATATGACAGTCGTAGGGACTTCTAAAATATTAAGTTGCATGGTTGTTATGAGATGTGTTCATTGTATAGGTAATCGAGCTAATATATTTCCTATTTTCCACCGCACTTTGTAGGTTACAACTTAATATATCTATATACAAAGTGAGTTAAGCGCGGAAATCAGGTGATACAGTGCAATATGTACCCTGAACGAGTAGCTGTCATCTCACATGGTGGCTTCTCCATACAAATGTTTCATGCAGAGAATGTAACTACTAAGACTGCAGTTGGAATATAATAGTGCATATCTATATGCGCCAACTACTGTTCCAGAACGACGTATGCGCATGCAAACAATATGCGAAGTATCTTCTACATCATGCGTACTGAAAAGTGTTTCTGAAAAATCTTTTATGTAAAATCTAACACGAGCAGATCCGGTATTCGAACCCAGAGGCTCTCGATTGGCAGGCTCACTTGTAGCCCCTCGATCAAGGCAGGAAACATTAATATACCATAAAATAACACTCGATGTAATACCTAACATTATAACTGTTTGCAATTTAATTTCTGATTTGGTAATAAGTCGAACTTGTAATTGTAAGAGAAAATAGGCATATCATTGTTCTAATATAGCTAATAAAATGGCAGACGTGCTCTGGGGAAATCTAACAGCGCCTTCCGAAGCTAACGGGGCTAGATACTGGTACTGGGAAATAATACCGAATGCTAGATTCACTACTTGTTTGTATAACTACTCAATTATATACTCATACAATTTATATTGTTGAATTAATAACTTTTATCTTTGATTTGAGTTCCTTTGTATAATGTGAGTTCAATTATAAGTTTAATACTGTTTTGTTTCGTATTTTAGCAATTTCCGGTGATTGTCCTACTAAGATTATAAACGTGAATGTTTGTGTATTGATTTGAACGTTTGTAAGTCAAGCAAGTAAACTAATTCATTTTAATGTCTCAAATTATGAACATACGTACCTAAAAACAATAGCTTATGTACAGTATCGTGACCTAAATTACTTTCTATTCCGGAAAACACGAACAGTTAATATGGGATTTAGTCTTGAAAACTGTTAATATCCTATGTAGTTTTTCCGTAAAATACTAGAGGTGCTTAAAACTTGGCCTCATTCTGATTTTGTATACACTTATACCTTCACGCCAGATCCCGTACGGGGTAGGTAGAGAACACCGAGTTCCGAATATCTATTCTTATAGATCTGCTGTCCGTCTTCTACAGTCATCAAACTCTTCACTGCAACATTTTAAAGAAATTAAAATGTTTAAATATATACATATTTGGCTTTATGATAATATAAGTAAATAGATAATTTTTATCTTAGATAAATGAATGAAGGTATGGGTAAACTATTTAATTATACAATATCTTGATGTAAATGTTAGGTAGCTTCAAATGTAATACTATTATCAGGTCTTACGTAGCACGTAATAATACGCCTGTAAGCCCGAGCAAGTAGGCAGAGGAGTGTAATACACTCCTACGTCTCACCAGTTACGTTAACTTGCTACTGCAGAATAGACGGTGAGCTTATTACCTTACACCGGGCACAAATCAGACACTGAGCCACAGCCACACAATCTAAATTTGAAAAATCCTATAGTTCCCAACCAGGACTACGAACCCGTGACACTTTTATTGTTCTTCACAATATGTTCCTTTTTACAGATTACTTGTTAATTATATAGAATTTCGAATGTTATTTCCATTTGACGTCCGAAAATAATTCTTTGTGCTTAACATTATGGTTAAATTGCTTGGAAACACATTGGAAATTCCAACTGGCTTTGATTAATTTTCCTCCAACGTATAATTAGCGATGTCGAAATGATAGCGCATTGAATATTTCATCGGTTGGGTCGTTAAAAAATTAGCTTGCTAATGATTATGTATATTACCATTGTGAATATTTAAATATTCAATTATATTTATCATTGTTATTATTATTTATTTCTAATAAACATATACGTAAATATGTGTTTGATTTTGTGCTAAACGGTTTTTAGGATGCTGTAATTATCATTCGATAGTTCAGTGCATGTACTTCTAGGTTGATTATATTTGTGATTCTATATACCTACATATAGTCAAGATTCATCTATATATTATGAAGAAGAAGATCCAGGCAGTTGCTTGATTCCGCCAACAGGGTGCAAGCGCTTTGCGCCACACATCCTGGTCTTCGTCTCTTCGTCTTCGTTCTTCAAGTCCACTTATCCGTCACAAACCATACAAACACCTTAAACTAAGCGGTGCAATCATACATAATGCTTAATGACACACTCTGCAAAAACCTGCTGATGCAGTGAACATCCCTATGTGACGATGGTAATCAAACGCGTAATGTGTTTATAACGACACATTCTTATGATAAATAAAGATACACAGGTACACAACTGTGTATATTTACGTTTGTATCATATTATTTATTGCTTAGCGCGTCATGTATTTAAAGATAACTCGATTAGATACGCGGTATTAGATTCTAGAACCTTCTTACTCCCACATTTCCCAGTCTTTATTAATGTATTCGTTCAACAGTGTATCACTTACAACAGATAAAGAATTGAAGAATTTAATCATAATCCCACATTCAAAGCAGATAAACAGTGAGTCTTTAAAGCTTTCGCGTCAAATAATTAGTTCATACCCAACACAAACGAAGCCCGAACGCGAGATTATTGAATACGACAAACCAGTGGATTAGGTTCGTTCGTTGCCAACATATGTATCTTTATTTCGCCAACGTTTTAATTGAGCAAGCCGATGCGATGGATGAAAACTGTTGATAGCGTTCCAGTTAGGTTTTGTATATTGATCGCTTTTCGTACACAGATAAATTTGACTTCTGCATTTTTTTTGATTACATACTCGTAGGTCAAATTCTAGCTCATGTGGGAGTCAGATGTTTTTAAATTGTCGTGCATGTATTAAGAGCGTGATGAATGTCGAAGAAATCTTGAAATCCGTTATATATTTAGACAAAGAATCTGAAGTAAAGACGTAGATAGATAATAATAACGTTTTTATTACTGTGCGGTAATATGATGTTTTTCTGCATGTGATAAATTTAACATTTAGCATTGACATGAAGCAGAATGATCTTCTGCTTTATGCAGAAAAATTAGCTGCACTCGTCACTAATCATTTTAGCATTCCACTATAGGACACGGGACTGTTCTTAGCATGACACGGATTGAAGTCGTAGCTGCTATGTGGTCAAATGCGGGTTGGCAGATTCCACGAATCAAGCGCACGGCTGAGAGAGCCACATCACCGATGCGTCTTCCTTAAATATATATGTCCATTATATTAAAAAATGCACACTTGCAAAAGAGATTTTATTGTGCCTTTGCTACACGTAATATATACATTCCTATTACATACATTACATAACGTCTAATTTTATTAGCTATTTTAGTAATGCATAGCTAGCATCACAGCAAATACAACAGAGTAAGTAAAAAACGATATTTTGTCAATAACTTCGGCTACATCTTTCTTCTCGCTATACTCCTCTTTTTCAGTTTCCATTTCTTCTATGGTGCCGTTGCTCGGCGCGACTGCCACTTGGGAACTGTCGTCGTCTATAGTTGAATAAACTTCCTCGAAGTTTTCATAGATACTGGGATTCTGTAATTGTTTATATATAATTTATGAGATATACAGTGAATATGTTGCTCAAACTTTAGCGACTTAAATTTTTTATTATATAGTAAATGACTATAACTGACAAAAATAATCAAATTATACATAATATTCGCTACATATAGGAACAAACGTTTCTCATAATTGCTTATAATCAAGCACGTGCTTCGCAAACATGCTTAGGATGGTTTAAGGGCTTATCCGAGGTAAATCTTTCAGTGGACAAGGTTGTGAGTTCCGGGTAGCGGTATTACTACATTTGATTGAAGCTTATTATTCTGGATAGTTTCCGATTCGGTTTAAATTTGGCGCGGTCTACTGTCGCAAAGTAGATCCCAATTTGAATAGGGATAAATACATTCATATCGCTCAATACTCATATTATCTCATTAAGGATTTCAGTTAAATGAGGGTACTTTAAATTACCTTCATAGCCGGCAAACAGAACAAAGACCTAAAGCATTGTTTCAGCAGTATATTCTTTACAGTCACGCTCTTGCAAAATCTTCCAGCAATTGCTGTCATAAGAGCCACTTGTATAAACAGTGATAAAAGCACTCCCCCCAATACGGTTATGTAGAGATATACTGAAAAAAAGCACAATGAGAATAATTTACATCTATTGTAAAAAAAGCTATGATGAAATTAATAATAGGTACTGTGAATCGAAGTACCTACAGATGAAGACAAATACAAAAACCACACAAGAAACTAGACACAAAAGAAAGTTATTGGTCATGACATGACGTAACAAATTATAATACTTATAACGATTCAAAATTTAAAATTCGAAAACAAATGTATTGCTCTGAAATAAACTATTTAATCTTGTAACTCTGAAATAATTAATATTTATTTTAGATAGATACTAATAGGATAAATGAAGCGATTTTGTACCGAATAAAAATACATATTGCAGAAATTCACTCGCCATAGTCGGAAATTTCTTAGTTCATTACACTATTTATGATATTTTGTATATAATTCTTCTGCCTGGTTAGTCAAGTGGTTGAGATATACTCGTGCTGATTGAGAAGAATTGGTTTTGCATGCCGGGTGTGGTATTAAAACGTTCTTTTAACTCTTAATTCCTATTATTACTTTTCACCTCTTCAGGGGTACAGGCGTGATGCTATCTGTTTTCAAAGTTGTATTAGACGCTCGGAGTCAAGATTTGTGCCCGGTGTATGGGCAATTGACTCACCTCCAACTCTATAGAGGGACGGAAAGTAACTTGACAAGTGGGAGTGCATTACACTCCTGTGCCCACATCTTCAGGAATTATGGGCATAATATTACGTTCATATAAATTTATTGTACTTTTGCAAGTAAATATTACTCATGGCGTCTCAAATCATCACTTCTTATATTTCCACAGTAGGGCTCCTGTATGATGATGCCTTTAATTTACAATGTTAAGATTAACTTACATATTGACGGGATTGTATGACAAGGGATCAGGTAGTCTATATAACTGAGTCCCATGCATATTATAATGGCACAGCCAGCGTAAAACCACACTCTGGCCAAGGTTAAGGGCTCCGTCCAAAAAGACATCAACAGGAAAATCAACAACACTGTGGAGAGAGAGAAAAAATATGAACGCATGAAAAACTAAGAAATACGTCTTGACAAAAAGAGCTTGGCCTCGCTACATCCGGTGGGATTTCGGGAAGAAATACCTTGGCTGTATCCGTAATTTTCATAAAAATACGTTACAGTCAGTTTGTTTATTTATAACGTCTGAACAAATATACGAGTATATCTACGGCTTAAATTAGCTTCGTTATGTTTCACTTAGACTATTAACACTAGATTCGCGGACTGGGCCAATTTGATTCATTTAAAATGCAAGAGAAATAGATTTAAGAACCGTTCCACTATGGAAGGGGTGGTGAGCTTATTGCCATACACCGGGCACATGTCCACACTCCGAAAACACACACTACTAGAAAATGTAAATTAGAAAAATTTAATAATACCCGACCCGGAAATAGAACCCAGGACCTCCCAATCGACAGCCGCACATGCAACCAACACGACCTACGAGGCAGTCAGCAACAATAAAAATATTTACGGAAAACGTGTTTCAAAAACGAGTGTATGTGTAAAAAATGTTTTGCAAAACTCTTACAATTATTTCTCTTGCATTTTAATTGAATCAAATTGACTCAGTAAATCTAATGTTACCTATAGAGTTTCAATATTTTTTATAATATTTTCCCTGTATCTGTCATTTTCACGATCCGTTTCGTACTGAGTAGCAATAGGTTGAATACAAAGAGCTGAAGGTGTCAAACTCAAACTCAAAAAAGGTGAAAGTGTCGAACTCAGAGGCGTGTTATTGGAGAAGCCTATGCCCAGCAGTGGACGGGAATAGGCTGAGGATGGTGATGATGAAGCGGTCCATGTAGGCAGGAGTTCTATCACCTAAGTTTATACCTATAACAAGCTATCTAAAAAAAATCTCTTACCTATCAATGGTGTATAAAATACGATGTTTAATCCAGTTGCTTTCCTCTTCAAGTGCATAGTGATGATAAATATATGATTTTTGTGTGTGAGATTATCGTTATCTCCATTATAATAATTCGACATCCAGTTTGTTCCGTTCAGTATTGTCTCTTTCGTTGTAACTTCCCAACCATTTCTGACTACGTCGTCAATATCCGCGAACTGTAACGTCAAAGTTGTTTAATGAAATTGGTCAATGTACAATAATTATCTAAGATTCATTGACCTTTATTATCTTAATTACACTGTCTGAAATATTAATCTGTTTCCCTTATTTATGAGATTATTAATTAATGTGAGTTTTTTTTTAATATTTGGTAACGTTCGTTGTCGTAGGCTTAATTGAGTTTTATAATAATACAGCTGTAATAGACATTTTGTCGTTTTACCGAATTACCATTAAAATATTTATAAGTTAAATTAGATTCACGATTACTTACGACTCTTAATAAGCGATCATGTCGAGTAAACTTCTTTAAGATAATGTTTTCATGAGCCTCCCACGGTTCGATGAGAAGTTCACACGTGTACTCATCACTGGGCCACCTACAGAATCGTTCAAAGAGTAACTTAATTTAAGAAATAGATTTCATTGGTTTCCAGTCACTAAATACACATGACTCTTGGAAATAATCATACCTACACGTATATAGGAGATATATGTACCTATATAATGTATATTAATATCTAGTGCTATATATGTATATACTTCATACTACATGTATACTACATATATGTATGGGTACTTCATATTATATACTACTATATCGAATTACCTTACTACATAAATTACCTATACGACATTTGCTGTTCGAATAATAATGGTAGTACCATCAGTAATCGTTTAATGTATTCGAATGACCGACTTACTGGCTCATCGTGGAACTGGAGTCATAACACCAAGTGTCCACTTGCGTCTGAAAATGATAGGTGGACGCACCGTCGTTCACTGTGAGTATCGGTTCAGGATTCTTTGGGTTCAGCATGCAGCTGCTGTCGGAACTGGAATGAATAAGACAGTTAAGATATTAGATACATTTTTCTTTGTAACTTAAGCTCTATAGGAATTTAATTACTTATGTTTATCGATTTTATTTTGTATTGTGACACGTTTTAATGACGAAAGTTGTAATAGAATGTAATTTTTACGTAATGTAATAATTAAATATTATAATATGTTTAATGTAATGTAATCATTGTACGTTTAGAACGTAACGTACAGTGTTTATTTGTTTATTCATTTTATTGATTTCTGTATATATGTAAGAAATGTAGTCTGCGTAAGATTTCGTCATAACTTTTAATGCATTAAGTACTTGATACAGTATTTTCATATTGGATACTAAAGGCATGAAAAAATCGGCCGCCAAGACGCTTGCGTGGTATCATTCGGCCTCTAAGCCTTCATTAAACAGTAGGTAAAAATTATGAAAATATTCTGAGACGTAACTTCACGCCCGCAATACCGAAGAGGAAGGCAGAGGAGTGTGGCTCACTCCCACGTTTTACCAATTTCGTCTACGTCTTCCCACTAGGGTGGTGAGACTACTATTTTAATGGTCTATTGCTTTATTACTATTTATGACAGTATTCTTAAAAATTAGATAAACAGAAACTTGTTCCCATCAACCATGCTCCTGTTAATAAATATCATGTAATAAAATCCAGTAAATATTATGTTAGCAAAGCAGAGATGAATGTACTTGATAACAAAGAACTTGGGGCTCCATATTTGCCCTTGTCGAAACGTCAATAATGCAGTATCGTTGAACTTTGCTGGATTCCAAGCCATGCTGTTGTCCATCCAGCTCTGAAAATGAAAATGTGAAATATTAAAAAATTCCAAATTCTCATTGCGCAGTGAAGTTGTAACGGAATCGGCTCTTTACTTCCATAACGTAATATTGTCCTAATAAAGTATTAAGAAAATATTACGTTATTGAAGCAAAGGGGCGAAATATTTTTTTCATAATTGTAGTTGATGTTCCCTCTCAGCTAAATGTAAAGAGAACAAGAAAGTTCTATTCAATTTCCTCAACCTATATAGCCTATCAACACCATAATTTTAATTATAAACGCAATCTTAGGAAATTTAAAACTAATATTTAGGTTCCTAATAATTATCTAACTGTAAATTTAATTCAATGATGAGTTCATGACACACACAGCAAAATCTCATCGTTGGAAAAATATAATCTTAAAAGTTTTAGAATTATTAGTGTTATTTAACCTATGAGCATTAAGCAAATGATAGATCACTTGATTCAGTTGCCATTGGATGGTTAGATAACTGTTAAAAGGAAATTTTCTTTATCGTTTTGATATATGCTTTAATTGCACGCAGAATATACTCTCTGCTACTTAAGTACTACTTGTAATTCCCGAAAACGTAAGCAGAGGAGAAAATTAGACTGCTACGTTTCACCAGTTATGTTTACGTTCTACCACGGAATAGATGATGAGCCTATTGCCATATAAGAATAACGAAGCCGGCTTCCGAATCACTACTAAAAAATCTAAATTAGAAAACTCAAATAGTGCCCGTCCTGGGATTTGAACCTAGGACCTTCCCATCGGCAGTCGCGCTTGCGATCGACAAGACCAACGAGGCAGTTAGTTTTGTAAAATTGTTACATTTATATTCGTTGACTTTATTATATTCGGCTTAGAGTAGTTTTAATTCTTACCGTGACAAGCGACAGACCAGTTGACAACTTTGATGTGAATGAATCATAATTTATACTATTGATTTGCACGGCCAACTTCACGGTCATTTCCTGAGCTGGTGGCATATTGGGATCTCTATTAAGCAATAAAGTCCTCTTCAATGAGTCTGAGTTTGATAGTTGTGGATCAATGGATTCAGAGTTCGGAGTCACTACTTTTTCTAAAAACATTATGACCTGAAGTTAATGCCAAGTTAAAAATTTCACGCTAGCACTATTTTGCACGTTATGTAACGCAAAATTCCAATTTTATTATTTATTAAAAGTGTTTACATTAAACATTTTTAATTTGTCCGGTTTCTTAAATTCAGTTTAAATTTCATTTCCAAAAAGGATCCAATTCATGATACATAATTTCTATGAAGTCGTGAATGATGAAATGGCAACTTTATAGTACATTTTGCTGTAAAATAATAATTTTTTTTATGTTACCATCGTTATTGTTGCTACGATTTTTATCAGGTTTCGGGCAATCGTAGAGGAACTTTGCCTCAACACCATTCCACGCGGCGAAACTAAAGTAGTTGATAGTCAAAGGAAAGATATCGTGGTATGATATAACGGGCAATATTTCACCTTCCCGCCCAAATTCAATTAAGCCATCTGCAAACAATAGTTAAAATAGTAAATTATAAATTCCTTAAATAAATATATAGGTACCACATTTTTTGACGAATAAACATTCTTATTTATAAAAGCCCATTAACTAGATAGTTATCGTACATTTTGTTTTGTTCCTTAAAATATAATAAACTATTCAATAATCAATGCATATAAATAGATATAGTGTTTATAAAATGTAATGCGGGGTTGTATATTTTTATTGTAATAAACTTTCTACAGAAACATAAATCAATGTAACATCACGCCTGTAATATCTGAGGTTCCACCATTTATCATTACGTCCCACTATTGAATAGGTGGTGAGTACCTATTTAATATAACCATAGTATTTGTTATACGCATGAATTACACATATGTATTCTTAATTAATGACTGACTGGCCTATCTATTTGACTGTCGTTCATGGATCGTCACTGTTGATTGGTAAAGACTCTAGCCCATAATAGATAAACGAACCAATAGTGTACCGTACGAAATGATTCAGTTTAAATTATTGCTTCGTAATCTAACCATCGGAAATCTTGATGTAGAATGCTCTTAATTCGATACTTGATAGTATGCCGACCGTACTGGCCGAGGCCCGTGCGTTCCGTCGGAGACTTCGGCGCAGTTCAGTGAATTTATTTCCTCCTCCGCCGACCACTGAAAACAATAGAATAATAATAATAATTATTATTATCATCTTCAGCATCAGCCTGTATAAGTGCACCGCTGGACGTACACTACCCCCTATAATCCCCACGCAAGGCTTGCGGTTAATAAACATAATAATATAATAATCCTTATCAAGCTATTGGATCACAAATCTATTATGTTATATAAATTAATTAATTGCTAAGCTAAATAGTACGATTGATGATTTATGTATTTACAGGAAACCATAAGAACCCTTACAAAATACAAAATCCCTTTTAGTTACAAAATACCGAAATGTTTCCCTCAATGAAAATGATAAGAGTTTGTATTTTACTGCGACATTTTATTGGAAGATCTCACCTATTTCATACACCCGATCAGTGGAGTTGGGATTCGGAATAGGTGATAGGAGGATATGTCCATTGCTCGCGGCTAGGATCGCTATATGCATTTCGAATATCGCGTCATGATCTTTCTTTATTTTTCTAAAGTCGTCCGAGTCAACTCGGTAATAGGTCTCGTAGCTGTAACCGTGTCGACAGATGTGCTCCTTACAGCGCGACGCCACTGAAAGAAATAATTCAACATTATTTTAACAAAAGTAATATCACGCCTGTAATCCCCGAAGCGGTAGGCAGAGGAGTGCAGTGCGCTTCTTCGTTTCATCAGTTGCGTTCACGTCCCGCTACGGAATAGCTTATTGCTACACACCGTGCGCAAATCCAGACTCTGCCACACTACTAGGCATTCGCAATGACAATTAACAAATCGCAAGGCCAATCGTTTAGTGTTTGCGGGATAAATTTAAAAAATCATTGTTTTTCACATGGGCAGCTATACGTTGCGTGTTCACGAGTTGGGAAACCATCCGCTTTGTTTGTGTTA
>DWDW01001235.1:0-12050 GCA_018245635.1 Mimoniades versicolor eupheme
AGGTAGGCAAAGAACTGTAATACACTCCCACGTTTCAAAAGTTACTTTTACGTCCCAGTATGGAACAGATGGTGAGTCTATTGCCATACACCAAACACAAATCCAGACTGCAGCGTCTATTAAAATATTTCGACTACAAAATCGGAGTACCCGACCGATGAATAGAACCCAGACCTCTCGATCAGCAGTCGCGCTTGCATTCAACTCCATGAACAACGCAGTAAAATTACCAATCAGTGGAAAATCAACCGTGACATAAATAACTTTAATTGTTGACATAGGACAGAGAATGACGTCGGTATAACATATACATGTATCTATGTAAGACCAGAACGGCTTTGTTCAATGGCGTTGTTAAATATATCTAATAAGTAGCGAAATCCATGAACCCGCATCGCTCGGGTTGAACATAACGACTTGGCATTGTGTTACAGGTACTCGTAATTGCAGGTAGGGATGTAATTAGGCGCCGCGCGAAATAGGGGAAACGCGGTAAGGGCGTGGCCACATTATACTTGTTCATTTTTACTTGTTAATGAATAACGAATGTTGATGGAAAAACAATTAATAGATATCAGATATACCATTTAATGAGTATTATAGAGTACCTAATATGTATTTTGAAAATACTAGTTTTGTCTGTTTATTCGGATAATTTAAACCTCACAAAATATTGAAACAAACATCGGTCATTGCACTACAAAGAGACACGTAAACATGAAAAACGTTTCACAAACTTCCTAATTGGATACCAGCACGCAATAACGACTAAATATTTATTTTTATTCATGCTATTACCTTCAGCAGTTAGTCAGACATGTTTAAGTTAACACACATTTCTTTTATCAAGCTTTATTCATTGTGTTCGTCTATGTGTTAAAGATTTCATAAGCACGTACAAATCAAATAAAAATGAAACTTTACGTCTGTATTCCTCGAACAGGTAGGCAGAGGAGTATAGTACACTACCACGTTTCGCCAGTTACGTTTACGTGTTACAAATTACAAAAATAAAATATTATAAAATAGACTAATAACATTACGCTTATTGGGTAATAAAAAAAATTATACACAGTAACTGATAATACTAAATATGCATATTAAAGATCTAAGGAGCGTCAATCAATTCAATAAAAATATTACGACTTGCTATTGCAGCTTCCATAAGGGCATACACAGCTTATCGCGAATATTGGTATCCGCGCAGAACTTCAGCGCCGACTTCCGGGAAGTGTTCTCAAGCGCGTGCCGTTCCACGAACATCTGCCTGATGAGGATGCCCGCCGACGGGATAAAGTTCATTATACCTATCTTATAGACAGTCTTATTGACATTATCAACCAATACATCAACAGCAGCCCGTATAAATTTCACTTTCGGTGAATTTCCTTATTGTATTTATTTAATTATCCTTTATTAGTTTTTCGCAAAGAGCCGATTTAATGACAAGTGACAGTGACAGTTCTGTCAGTCATGTGAACATGAGAAATTGCGGCATGTGTCCTACGTGAACATGAGAAATTGCGGCAGGCACCCAATCCTCCTAATTTTCAACATCTCCTAAAAGTATAAAACATATATTCAATAATATGAAAATATATATAGTCTCAGTTCCCTCACAGGGTAGGCAGAGAGCACAAGTAATAAGAATAATTAAAAGATCTCTGTAAATTAAAGTCACATGTAAGCATGTTCTTCATTGAAAGCGAAATTTAACCGCTACATTGACTTGTACTTGTCCAGCGTGGCCGACTAGGGCCTTGACCTTCTCACGCTGAGGAGACCCTTGGCCAGCGGAGGAAATTTAAAACGGTACATGATGGGGAATATCACCAACCGCTTGACACTAGTTTGTACACATTAATTTTTGTTCCATTTGTATACCAAATAACGAACGAAGCACCTACTACAATTATTTATTATCTATTATTACTAGATTACATAGTTAAGTTAGAAGTCTCGAAAACCGACGTGGGTGTATGAGCCATTAATGAAAACACAAGAAACATTTCAAGTCATTAAGGATAGATATATTTGGCATTTTGCGCTTCCTACCTAACCCGTAAGGACTCTGGCGTGATGATATAATACAAATCACAAATCGCCTGTCCGCGTTTTATTTAAGATTTCGTCAGACGGAAATCGTCCATAGTTATGTATATTGATTGTTCGAGATACTACTCGGAAGTCTTAGTGCTAACGTCATAAAAGAATTTTCTTGGAAGTAAGTATAGATAAATTTCTGAGAAAACAAACAAAATGTTCACAGTATGAACACTTAATACGATCATGTTAGCAGAGTTTGTTGTCAACCTTCAAGTAGAACTAAAAGCTATTCTTGACTATCTTGATCCTAATGACAAAAATTATATTCCTTCTGAGAAATATGATGCAGTAATTTAATAATTCACCAATGTCTTGTTAATTGATCAGACTACAATTATATTGATAGATTACAGTACACACACTTGAAAATAACGAGGTAAAATTCTCCGAAACTCCTAAGTAAGTACATGAATTGAGTGACGCAAGTGGCGTTTGACATTCGGTACTCTCTAGCTGCAACGTGATGGACTTGGCTTGAATATATAATATTAAAATATAACTTATGTATGTATCTTCTTGGAATCAATATTTCTTGTCTATTAATCCGTATAGCGACCAAGCTAGGCCCATATGATAATGAATGTTTTATGCAATTTATTGTAATTCTCAGTACCAACTTGTCTTGGGCCTGATGCATGGCAATAGGCTCGCCCCATATTCCTTGAGCCGTATGACATGACAGGTGAAAAATGGTAGTACTACAATCCTCTGCTTACCGCAAAACACAGGCGTGATGTTATTCTGTTATTAATATTAATTTGAGCTATCATATAGCAGACCGTAATTAATTCAAGCTTTAGTTTTCGTAAATAGATCGTTAATAAGTTAAAGTTATTAAATCGTACAAAAAACGTGGAATATTACAAAATAACTTTATATTAAGGATACGTTAGGTGTGTAAGGGTAATGATTCGTACTCGTAAAGGCTCTCAGTGTCCGCGTGTCCGAGCTGCTGCCAGGCCAGCACCGCGCACGCCACATGCCTGTCCTCCGGCCCCTGGGACACCACGGCGCTGACGTCACACGACGCCTGCTCCAGGCGCTCGCACGCCAATCTCATCGCGCGCTGTTGAAACCAAAGCCAAACATCAAAACTATAAAACAATTGTCATCTACCTACCTCGTGCCGAACGGAAAAATTCCATATTTGCACAAACGATTTACTAAAATTACAGCACACTTGTTTTATTTCGTTCGTCTCGCGTGCGCCTTTAGGAATTCATAATGGCGGGTGTCGCCAAATATAGTACGTAAATGTAACATCATGCTTGTAATCCAAGGAAAGTCTGGATCTGCGCCCGGTGGAAGGTATGCCCACTACCTACTCCATGGTGGGACGTAAACGTAACCGTTTGGAGACAACGGGCGGGATGTTACATCCAGTAAATAAGAAATGTTATACATACAATAACCCCCGAGTCATTGTTGTTCCATTTACTGCACGTTTGTGGTTTGATCACCGTTTGCAAGCTCATTATAATAACAGATAATATATGTTACAGCTATCTAACACGTCGTTATAAAGGGTTTTTTTACATACTCGTTTCATTTATTATTCTATAGTAAATAAAACTGTGACGTTATATACTTGGACGTGTGCGCATGTATATAGTATACATAAATATATTAAATAAGTTCTATTTATGCGAAATAAATTTAATAAATGGGACATAACAGTGACTAGTAAAACCAAAATCACAAACGGATTCTGTGGAAGAAAAGTACTTGAGAACGAATCCAATGGGGAACTCTTAAACTTAACAAATACAATATCAACAAATTAGGGCGAAGATGAGGCGAGGGATGAGACAGGGAAGAGATTTTCACAAATGGATTCCAATTAAGGAAAAACATCTAAGAGGTAGGCCCAAAGGAGAGTTAAAGTTTAAAAATAGAAAAGCGAATGCTTGAATCCACCAGATCAAGTTTATAGAGAGGCTGTAAATGCATTAAGAGGTGCATAGAAACTCGCAAATGGTCTTTTAAATTGCGTACATCCAAGTTTCTCATTTTTATTTGTTAAGTAGCTTTTTATTATCCGTCTCCACGGTCTAAACTAAACGCTGTGCAGTATGATCTTGTAATTTCGCCATAACTAAGGGTTGATTGTTAGAGAATGCAACAAAACATTAAGCAAAAGGTTGATTTAGTAATTGCATAATTATAGGACACTGTGTCCAAGAATGAAAAACTAAAAGTCTTATTGAAGATGATATTACGAATGACTCACGAAACATTAAACAGTAAAATGATAATATTACTTGATATTTAATATTTATTTATTTATTTATTTATTAGAACTCAGAAAGCAATATCTTCAGTCATCTTCTTATACTTCGGTTTATCGTAAAAATTCCACACAAAACAGTTGTGCTTATATCAATATCCAAGTCTCTCAACTTTATTTTATCTTATTAAAATCTGCCGACTTGATTGCTTGGTTGGTCGTGTTGGTTGCAAGCGCGACTGCCGATTACGAGGACCTGGATATAAAACCAGGATCTGACACTATTGAATTTTTCTAATTTACTAGGGCTCGTAGTCCGGAAACGTGCCTGATGTACGGCAATAGGCTCACCACCTATTCCATAGTGAGACGTGTGACCAAACTGGTAAAATGTAGAGTGAATTACACTCTTCTTCTAACCTCTTCGGGGATGAGACGCGTGTTGTTATGTAAAATCTGCCGAAGACTCATAAAATACTCTCCCGTGGAAACAACATCGCAGGACATACAATAAAAATACTCCCACTCGCGACTTCTAACGCTTAAAATAGAGCAAAGCTTTCTATACTTCTATAATTCAAGGCATGAAAACATTGTTAGGTGGTAGTTTGATTAAAGGTTACCTGCAAGTCTATGTGTGGATTTTTTTCTAAAGCCTTTGATACGTTCCAGATTATCAATGAGGACATTGATGGTTGATTTTTATCCAATGAACGTGATTTATCGCCTTTCTTGCCATTTTTATTAACCTATAAATGTAGAAAGTTAGTCTTCGAAATTAGCATACGTGTATGTAGATTGATATATGTTACGTAGAAAAAGCATGTTACATCTATAAGGAATTATATACTTGGCACTCAGTGTCCCCTGCCAACCCTATACGACTCTGGCATGACAATATAAAAATAATGAAAAGTGAATATAATCTGTACCCATCATAATATGAGCTAACATCTAAAATGACAAAATTACCTCACGTTTATCCATCATTTACAAAGGCGATATTATGTTTGTACAAGTTTACCATATAAAAATATTGTAACAACAGTTTGCAGACTGTAATTTACACCTATTTTCTAATACAACATGCCCGATTATATTTTTAAAACCTTATTAATGCACTCGAAATGAAAATTTTGCTTCATTTTTTAGTCTTATTTTAGATTGACACGTTCTTGCAAGACATTTAATTCTACTGATGTCTTTATTCAAAGACAATATTCTACTAAATATAAATTCTTTCTACATTATTAATTTACTAGATATAAAAATTTACAAGCATACTGTAATGAATTGCGCTCCAAAATCATTTTCTTAAAATTACTATTTAAAATGCTGGTACGTGACATGCATGAACAATTTAATATACATATATACAAGACATAACCGACAAACGAGTCGTCTAGTGTTTACGCGAGCTCGACTGCTGATCGGCAGATTCTGGGTTCGCTACACGGGTCGGGTAATAATACGAGGTAATAATAGGAATTTAAAGATAAAGAACCCATAAGGGTTATTTCGTTTTAAATTCCTAATAGTGGCTCGCAGTTCGGATTTGTGCACGCGCATTGCAGTAGGTTCGACGCCTGTTCCATGGAATATATATGTATACCTATATAACAGGTGAAACGTGCGAGTATTACACTCCTCAGCTCACCCACTTGGAGAAACACAGACGCGATGTTATGTTATATCTAGTAAATATGAGTTGTTATGGAGACATGTAACTATGTATTAATTATTGGAAGCAGTTATCATAGCGTTAAATGGCCCGAATGCCACTTTGCCACTATTTAAGCACACAAAATACAAAAGCAGATCACGTCGTACGCGCACAGAATGAACAACGTCGTAATTGTGTATATAAATTTTATAGCTTTCAACTGGTTTAATGGAATACATAATCAAAGTATGTCACTGTATTGCAGTTGTTGTGTCCGGCGAATTCTTGAGGCAATTCAAGTTCAAGTTGATGTCTTTTTTCATCTTGTAGGTCTTTGCACGCATTTGTGTTCAATGCAATACAGTACTGGGTATTTGACTCGTTTCAAAGATTCATTTTTTGTCGGGGCGGAAAAATTAGATAATCTTATGTATTTAGAGTTAAGTTCCTTATGCAATCTCGCGATCTTTGCATTTAGCTACCGCCTCGAGCTCGAAGTTATCTATGAAAGATGTGCACGAATCTTACTGTCGTGCACCGTCATGTACGAGTACAGAAGGCAATGACAATTGAGACGGAAACGTAGATAACATTTTCAAGAAACATATCGTGTCTAATGTACGTGATAAAAGTGTATGACTTCTCGTACTCTACTGAGACGTGAGATGACCTCTTCCGATGGATACATGAAATTAAACTTTAGATGGTGTCTATGAAGTATTCATTACGAATAACCCCGGATATTTTATGCATATGTGATCTGCGATATTCCATATGATACGCAGCTGCTCTGCACTAAGTAAAACGGACTTAGTACGGATTTTTGTACCACCAGCCCATAGAGCAGAAAGCCTTAGCAGCCTTCAAAAATAATTTTATACATAAGTAGAACACTATTTTTCCTTCTTTCTGTCATAAAGTTTTATATTTCGAAATTGAACAACCTAATGACTATCTCTTTGCTGTCGAAGTCCATGCAACAGATAAATATATCACAGCTCCCAAGATTCGTAGAGCTGGTGCCATCTCACGCTGTTTCCAAGAGGTTAGGCAAATGTGCCGCCGGATGTTTGTTTCACCGACATATTGAGGCTGTAGTCGATGGTTGTCACTCAGACAAAAAACATCTTAAGGCGACGTCCTTCACCCTATGCCTCCTGCACTCTCCATCGTGCATATTCATGACAGGTGAACGGTATTTCTTATACCGTAAAGTACCCAGCTTGCGTCTGTTTCCGGATAAGTACAACCTGGGCCTGTCCAAAATTAATGTGAATAAGCATTTACTAGGCAAGCATGCTACAATTTAGGCCACATCATTGCTTTCCATTAAACATAACCGTATAAAAAAAATTGCAGACTCTGTGGAGACCTTCGAACACTTGTGGAGAATAAAGAATCCAACTTGTATCTAAATACGTGTAATGTTTGGAGCGAGTCTTAGATCGGGGTCAATTGCACTTAACAAAGTTCAACCTTATGAAGACACATTTCCGTGCTTGTCGCAAAAAAAATCGTTATCTAGACCAAAACAAAAAAAAATGCACTACAAGAAATGATATTCCCTTCTTTGAACATGAATACCATAATATCAGGCTGCTCTAATGAGCTCTTTTCAAAAAGGCATAGATACACAAGCTTACGAAGAAACAAGTTTTCGCTGCATGTTCACAGACTACTACTTCTGAGAACTATTTGACCTGGAATCTAAGTCACCCATCCACAATGGCATGATATCCCCTGAAGGTCCATCCACCTTAACAGGACTCAGCGGGATTTTCAATGGTCAATGTTAAATATGAAATTAGTTACTTTTAAGTTATCCCCGATATAATATATTATAACATGAGAATGTGTAAAAAACAACACTTTCAACTTCAATATACATACTATTAACATATTAATTACCTTGTTATCTTTTTCTAGTAATCCGAACGATGATAGATATTTTGCAATCAAAATCCTGTATTGTCTATGTATCAATCTAACGAAATAGGTACATAGATGACAAACATATTACCTCATCAACATTATACCGCGAACACTTTTAAACTACTGTTATAAAATTTAAAAAAGAATCGTCACAAACGACCTTCGAAAACGTGGTACCGGCCCGCAAAAAATTAATTGGGTCCGCTGCATTTCTCCTCGCGTCCACGACGGAACATTTGCAGCCGCGAGTAATCGAAAGTTGTAAGCCGCATTGAGTGCCGATGTACATATGTATAATTAAACCGTTATAAATCCGATTTGAGGTCGCACCCACCTCTAACTTTTCATCTGCCACTCGATCGGTCACATGATATTAAAAAAATATACCTGTTACATTCACAAGTGTTTATTTAGTCTAAGTAGTACAATGACTATAAAAAGGTGACGCTGGTCATCATGGAAAAAAGTTTTTCACGATGATATATCATTGTGATTGTAATCGGAGCGAGAATTATGAATATAAACAGTCATAATATTTCGTTACGACACGGAGCTGCGCTATGTCATTATAGTTTATTGGCTGTTTGAAATTATGCCAAACATTTTTTAATTATTTTCAACTGATAATAATAATTATAACATTATTAATTTACTCGAGATTACATAAAAATGCATATTGCTGGGATGATTCATCTTGTGGCATAGTAGCAGAGTGTGGCGCGGCGTTGAAAAAAACACAAAAGAGAAGGGTCGATACACCCCGTGCGCCGACGGCGGCGCCGGCGCCACCGGCCGGTTCCATCGCTAACGGTCCCGGCCTTCCAAGTATAGCCAGCATTAGCTCGCTGCCCGCGACTATTTTTAGTCCGATCCCCATGTCAACAAGACTGCGCGTACACTATACGTCCCGAGCAGCTTTCAAAGAGCTTACTGTGATTTGACTGTGACTATGCGTTTATATCTATGTGTGTAATGCATGGTGGATCTTATTATATGGTCTTATTATGTACTTATCTAAGTTATGTATGTTATATAGTACAATTTGTCTATTATACAAGATTCATTACTTAATATACATAGCTTATAGAAAAGATCGAAATTGCAGTGTCTTTTTTTTAAATATTAGATACTTTGTTAAGATTACGGTCACGAGGAAAATTGCATCAACATCCTAAGACAGGTGTCCTTTAGAATGCTACTAACAGGCAAAATATTACTAGAACGCAGATCATTGATAATGAGACAATTTGTTCAATGTCAAGATGGTAAATTATCTGCATAAGTATGAATAATCAGCTAACAAGTTGCCTCAGCATAGGACCAGGCCAGTTTTGGATCAAATGCCGGTGTGGGTTGTTCCGAGATATTGCCGTCAAAATGCCTACAAATGTTTACTAATAGTTTGTAACAGCTTCTTTGAACTATGAATAACAATGAAATCATCCATTTACTTTCGACAAAATATTTTAACAGCCCTAGAGCTGCTACAACGAACTGTGTCATGAGAGATTTCAAAGTATTAATTAATGTTAAGCAAAATTTAATATCGAAATATCTAAACAATTACAAACGCGCTTAATATGTCGAAAATAGATAAATATTTAAATTTTAATGTTATTTAATTAATTTGAATTTAATCGAGTGAATGTAATCAGTAAACAAGCGTGAGATTAGATTTCGTTTCGCTTTTACAATAGGTGCTTTGAAAGTTGCACGCATATAAAAGATACACTTAAAACAATATACAGAGAATAGGGTATTTAATACATGGCTTGTGTAGACACTTACATATATCATCACGCCATTTCGTTTACGGAGTAAGCTGAAAGAACCGAATGTCAAATGTCTCCATGCGTAAAGCCTTGGCGTGTTTATTCCACATTCATTGCTGTCCCACAGGCGACCATAAGAAGGCCATGGATTTTTCTGCCAAAGGGAAATGGACCAGCGTTGATGTAACAAAACTAAAACACGGCACATCATAGCCAGTAATGACACATTCAACGAGGCTCATGTGGCTTCACTTAGAGTGAAGTAGCCGTAATAAGAAAATTGGTGTCCGTATGACGAGGCATGTTGAGTCACCGCTCCCGATGCTTGAGCTGAGACTGCTGGCCGATGTACCTCTGCGGGGCTCTGCGGCCCTTACATACATTATTGTCTCGTTCAACACTGCAATTACCGCTCTCGACGTCCTCACACATGGTCGTGAGTATGACACAGTAGCCGTTGCCTACTATGCCGTTTATCATTTTAAATACTGAAAAAGCGTAACATCACGCCTCTAATCCCCGAAGAGGTAGGCAGAGGAATATAGGACACTCTCACGTTTCAACAGTTACGTTTAACTCTCACTATGGAATAGGTGGTGAGTCTATTGTCATACACCGGGCACAAATCCAGTTTCCGAGCCACTACTAGAAAATCTAAATTAAAAAATTTGGTAGTGCTCGACCCGGGAATTGAACCCAGGGTCTCTCGATCGGCAGCCGCATCCAATCTTGTTACGTGTATAAAAAAAGGAAAAAAAATCGCCCAGCCTAAGGAACTAATTCCAAATCCGAATACCTATTAACAATTGAGCAAACAACATATTATCTGACTCCATCCACAATATGTAAGCAACAATGTGACATTGTTCTTCGGAATTAGCTTTTTTCTTGAGGAAGGGTGGGGTAGGTAAAAGGAGCCTTCCCGAGCACCAACTATGTCTGATCAAGTACGAACATATAGGTACTACTGGACATTGCGACTAATCCTTACACCACAATGTCCGATCACTTACGATCAGCTATCGGCTCGAAAAATATGAGGAAAGATCAATGTCCTCGATCATACGGTTGCACCTATCATGACTTACCCTGTGTGAAGGTACGTATGTAACATACCTTCACACAGGGTCAGTAAAGGGGTCGGCGGACACATGCACCAATTATACGCTGTCGTCAATCGAAGTTTCATACAAACGGTCAGCCTTAGTAGGCAGCTCGGAAATTTAAAAATCATATTAATTTCTTAGTTGATTATTTCTACAAATTTTGCTGCGTGAATTACAACAAAATGGATTTGAAAAAAACATTTCAAATACTTCTAGACATTTCTACCTAGATAATCGTTTACCTGTATTGTATCTATATGTATTTCGAACTTGATATTGTTGTAATTAATGGACATACGAGTATGTACATACATACATGCATATTATACAAATTAAACTTAAACCAGTTCACAGTACGTTACAATATGTTAAATGATTTTATTAATCATATTTTTCTAGCCACTGGTTTATACGTTGTTTGAAGTATTGCGCAGTACCTCCGCATCATCAATCAGCCTTTTGTCGTCCACTGTTGGGCATGGCCTTCTGTTGGGATGAAAAGTATTAATCCGTCGTGCTCAGCTTGGGAGTACGTTCGTAGTTACGTAAATAAATAAATAAATATAAATGAGCAAAGACAATATGCATAGACAATAAAGACAGTTCAATGCCATTTTCTCGACTCTTTGTTAACCAATTTTCTTTGATTTAACTTAGTAATTATTGTCGTCCTTCAATAATGCAAATAAGGAAGGAGAAAAAATTATGATTTTTATTAATTACGAGCGAATTCCTATCACTTGGTGACCACTAGGAAATTCAAATAAACTCTTACCAACATAGACATGTCTTAATAATTCAATCACCGCCTGTAGGAACACACATAAGCGTATTTTTTATCGTTTATGTTTTTAAATCGATCTACAGATAGGTATCGATGATAAATATGTATGTATGTATATATTAAATGGTCAATTAACACACTAGTATGTGTTGCAGTCAATAATAAATATAAAATATAAAAACACTTCATCATTACCATGTGATGTGATGCACCATACAACTCAAGACGGGGGCAGACGCATCCATTGCGCGCGCTGCTCCGATTAGCTCGACGAACGAGGACAAAATTAATCAACTAAATATCCGTTACATGTGAGTGAATGAACACCTTTACTGGGTCTCGGTTTTTTCCAGTTCAACACATCAATGAGCAATAGATACAGATAATCGACGCGTGTACATTTATCAATGTTTGACTTGCAATCGTTACGCTAGAATCTAAGTACGACCGTATTAAAATA